>JAZKJV010011398.1:0-198999 GCA_037367405.1 Ottelia alismoides | reverse complement strand
TCTTTTAATGCTTGTGTATACCATAATTTACTCTCTATCTCACCGTTCTGGTTGATCACAATGGCCACGACTCCAGCCGAGATAAATACCATGTTTCCACCTCTATAATTGGCATACAAGGGACCTGTATCAAGCTTAAAGGGGCATTAAATTGTTTCCTCTGATTTCAAGTCTTCAAAGTGTTTATTAACGGTAAAAAAAAATCTATGATCTCAAAAAGTCTCCTCTCAAAGAAACAAACAGACTCTGAGTTTCGGTGGCACAACAATTACCAGGTACTGAATTGGTTGACGTACAGTGTTGATCTAGCTATTGCAGCCAGACTCTTGTTCAAGGAAACTAGGATGTTACCCGCGTTTCAGCAGAATATAAATTGATTTTTTTAATTTAAATTTAAATATTACTTTGTAACCAAAACTTCCACATTGAGTTTGATTTAACTAGAGGTTAACATTTTTCTTGCCTAAAAAGCTACACAAAAGAGTATAAAAAATCAAAATTACAAATGTCATTTGCATAATTTAATGTATAAAATGGAACAATCACTCATTAAGAGGTTAATGAGCCTGCTCATTTTGAGGCTCATGAGCCAGTTCAGAAACTCACGACTCGATAAGAGGCTCGTGAGCCAGCTCATTTTGAGGCTCGTGAGTCAGCTCAGAAACTCGTGGCTCGATAAGAGGCTCGTGAGTCAACTCGAACTCGACGAGTTCGAGTTCGAGTTGGTGATACAGGGCTTGATCCTTATCGAGTCCGAGTTCGAGCTTAGGTTTTTTATCGAGTTCGAGTTCGAGTTGAGGCCAACTCGGCTCGTTGAACTCGATAGACACCCCTAGTTGGATCGAATGAATTATATTAGATTAGACTATTGACGAGTGAATTATATTAGATTAAAAAAGTTTAAATATGTAAAAATAACAGTTAGATCGAAGCATTGTCAAAAGTATATGGGCATACATACATTAAATATAGGTGTCATTTCCTTTTAAATATCATGTGCCGTTTAATATATCCGTATGTGATACCGTATATTAAACTTTTTAAAAGATGTGAAAGAGATAAAATACTAAAACTGATAACTCTTTTTCTTATTCCATTGTACATATTTCGTTCATAATCACTTTAATCATGTTTTTTATTGTTGTTTTAACATACAACAACTCATTGGGAAGGAAAAGACAGATGAATTTAGAATTAAAATATAAAAACATAACATCCATTTTAACGGATATTCCTTCATATCTAACCTAATAATCAAACTATAATCTGAATGTCAAGCATTATGAACATGAGAATATACCACTTTACTACTCTAAGAGAACATGTAAAAAATCAAATACAATATGAAATGCAGTGAAATATATGTGCATCAACGCAAATGTTTAATAGATTGGATTGAAAAAAAATAAAATCCGTTAATATTTAATATGACACTATTAAGCCAAAACCAGATCCATTCAAATTCAAGTGAACTCATGTTTATTAGACTTCGCATAAGCATTGCACATTATTATTGACCAATATCAGAAGGTGGTGAAATTTATGAATAATTACTCTACCTAAATGGTGAAACGTGGGGTCATGTTGCAGGGTCGTGGTCTCACTTCCTCAACTTATCAGCTTTAGTTGTAATATTTCGTACATACACATGCAAATATATACATGCACCCATACACACATACACACACATACCTACCTACATACATACATATATAAATGCATACATATATAATAATAGTGCTTTGAGTTAAATTTTTCATGAAAAAAATCATAGCATGTATATTTAAAATATAAACAAACACATGGATTGATTAAATCAAATATTATTCGCACAACATATTATTTAACCTTACGAATTGATTATTATTATAGTTTGTTGTTGTTACAACTTATCTAAGAAATACTTATCGAAAAATATATTAATTTACATAGATGAAGAGTGGGAAGAAAAGCTTTTAAAAATTTACATTTTATGTTTTCAAAAATGGTAGTTCTAAAAAGAAAAATCTATTCTACATATTTCATATTTTATACTGGATATTAATAATATATGTATTTTCCATTGTTGAATGAATATTCATATAATTCTAAATTTGGAAATATAGAAGGAACGGGGGGAGAGCATGTGAATTGAGGAAAGAGAGGAGGAGCGTAGAGAATTTAGGGAGGATGAGAGAGTGAGTGGAGGTGAGAATTTAAAAAGGGCATAGAGAAACAAATAGAACGTGGAAAGATAGAAGAAGTGCCAGAGGGGAGAAAAGGGGCACGTGTCTGTTTGTTGAGCTGGAAACGGGCAGAGGAAAGAATGGATAGAGGCATGGCAATTGCTAGGGTGTCCATGTGTCCAAAAGTTGGGTAAAAACCCAACTTTAACGTATGTAATAGATAATCACAGAGATATGGGAGGAGTTAGCCTATACCTAAACAGACAACCAAATCATTTCTTGCTGGTATTTTTATGCATATTAGGTCTATCCCCCATGGAGATCTCCCGTAATTAATACAACACGCAATCCTTAGGGTTGTATGAGGAGTTTCCAATTTTTCAACCATCATGTTGTAATAAGCAAGTCAAAGAGCGTATTGAGTAGAAAGTGTATATGTTTCTAACAGGGCTTCATCTGTGGTATTAGATAGCAAATGGCCAATAATTTACTCCCGATATGGCTCCATCTATCCATGTGGTTTTTTGATTGACTTCAGTAGCTTGATTCCATCCTTGGCTTATCTAGGATTATCTTTACTATTCCTCCACAAACTTCTGGAATTAGTGCACTTCTTGCCTCCAGTGGTAGAGACAGTGGGTCAGATTTAGATGGTGAGGTCGTTACTCTGGAAGGATAGGAGGTTGCGGACATGCTTACCCTCTTTTCATTCATTGCTATCAATCAAGTTACCTTTTGTTGAGACTTTTATGTTCATGTATTTATTTATCACTCCTTGTTTTGTTTGTCCTCTTTATGTAATGTTCTCATGGCCTCTCAACTTTATATAAGAGAGTCATAGGGCACCATAGAATAACATGTTCCTCTTTTCTACCAACATGGTATCAGAGCGACGGTCCTAGACCAGAACACTGAAACACTAACCCTAGCCCTACACCACCTGCCGCCATCTTCTCCCTCTAGCTCTATCTTGGCGCTATCACCGCGGCACCGCCGCTGCCCCTCTCTCCGCCATCTCGACGCCGCCTCCCCTCCCATCTCCCTCGAACGCGTTGCTGATCAATAAAAGGGGGGCTACTACTTGTGGCGGGTGCCTAAGGGCCTCAAGGTGGCCTGATTCATCGATTTGTGTGAGGTTTTGACACCTACACAGTCTGATTTTGCTCTAAAATAGTAAAATCAGGCTACTGGAGTCACCTCTCACGCCTGCATAGAAAGAAAATAGTAAGGGAATGGTTCTGGATTGAGTCTACACCCATAACCATCTCCCTAATGTACGCGTAGACACATTTTTATCCTCTGTCTACGATCTCGTCGTTTCCTCATCAGGCATATGTCAAAAAATCGCAATGATGTTACATTCACGGGTACTTTCAATTGTCCCACACCCATTGTTAAGATGGATGACACGAATTACGAGTTGTGGATAATGAAATTCATGAGTTTGATGCAGAGCCACGGAAAAAAACACATCCTTACACAAGATGAGCAGGACAAGACGGGAGTATATGCCTCGTGGGAGGTGGATGATGCTTATGCTCGAGTATGGCTATCTGAAACCGTGTCTGTGAAGATAGCCAATGACATACTGAGCCAGCCGACTGCAAAGACTATGTGGGACATCATCGCTACTACGTATTCTCAAGCGAGGAATGAGTCAAAGATTTTGCATATTCAAAATGACATCCTCACGATCAAACAGAATGGTCAACCTCTACACACAGTGTATACCTCTCTCAAAGGTATGTTTGAGAGGCTACATGGCTACATACCATTAACAGCCATGCCTGAGCAGTTGAAGGCGTATCGTGATTCAGTGATGACGGGTGTTTCTGGCATCCCTTGACCCATAACATAATGCAACTCATTATCATATACTTACAAATTCTAATATACCTCGCATAGAGGAGGCATACCAGAGGTTAAGTCGACTCAACATCTCCTCAACCCATGTTGTTGCTCAGACTTCATCTGTTATGGATGCTTCCCGTGGGAGAGGTGGTTCTTATCCATTTAGAGGGAGAGGTGGCTCCCGTGGGTGTGGATCTCAGCGGTCACGCTAGCCCTATACTTACTGTCATTGATCAGACCATTTCGAAGATACATGTTATTCCAAGTATGGGTTTCCACCATCTGTACGAGTTGCTGAGTAGGCTCCACTAGCTACTACCACATAAGGCTCTACAAATCAAAGCTTTGATGAGCTTGTTGCGCATCTTCGAGATATTATGCCACCTGCAAACGCTTCACAGAGCTACTCTTCTAGTCCATCAGACTTTACTGCTTTCGCTTCCACGAGTATCACAAGTACTACTTATGCATATACTAGTCAGTCCAGGCTAGATTTTCTGAATAGATAATAGATTCTAGTGCCTCACACCACCTGCGTGGAGATCGCTCGCAGTTAAGTAGATTCAGTTCTATTCGAAACGGTAGGTATGTGATGATTGCCGATGGGACGCATTCCCCTATCACAGGTCAAGGGGAAGTTCTCCTGGCTCTCTCATTGAGGTTACAGAATACTTTTCATGGACCGGATTTCTCAATGAATTTATTATCTATATGTCAGATTATAAAAGACCTACATTGGTGTGCCATATTTGATCCCATTTCCCTTGTTTCTCATGATATACCCACAGGCAGGATGATTGGATGTGGTCGTGAGCATTGAGGCCTTTACCGACTGATCTAGACTCCATATGCTATTGTTGGTTCGCTTTCTAGGGTTTCACAATCACCATATACCTGGCATATGTGATTTGTTCACCTTCCGTTGTTAAATATATATCGTCTCATTCAAGGGGTCTCTGTCAAGTCTGAGTTTCATTGTGAGGTGTAACATCCGGATCTGCACAAACCCAAACTTGACCCAATTAGGGTCCGTATAACTCAATAAAGTTATTAATCAATGTTAAATAACATAAATCGATGAATTGATCGTGAATCAAAAGTCGTTCGGGCGAAATCGATCAAAAAACGATCGCATCGTAATGCGTGCCCGAAAAAGCCGCGACGCAAATTCGAAAACCGCAAAACAAATCGAGACCGCCATAAAATACGATTCGACGAAACAAGACCAACGGAATCGACCGTTCGTCGATCGGAGGTCATTTGATATTTTAAAATCGCAAAAATTTAATGATCAATCAAGATCGTATCTCGGAAATTTCGAGGATTCATCTTCGATCCAAAGTATATGAATATTATACTCATTTTGATCGTCATTCAGAGACGATCGAAACGAGCTATTGTACACCAAAATCCGAGACTCGGTGTGCGAATACGGACTACTTTGGTTTGCTAAATAAGAGAGAGAAAAGTAAAATATATATATATAATAAAAATCCAGCTGCTGTCCAGGACAGCAGCTGCTCTCAACACATGGCCCCAAATCTTCTATCCATTTGGCCTTAAAGGCCTTTACACATGTCAAACTCTTAAAGCCCTTACTCCCTTATAAATATAACCCCAAACCCTCTTTAATTCTCCCAATTCTTCCTCAAAGAATACCACCGAAGGGGTCTCTCCCAGCCATTCTCCATCCAGTTCAGCTGCTGTCCAAGCAGCTGGAGGTGTGTCTGCAGCTTCGGCAGCTTCTAGCTGCTGTCCTTGAGTCACTTGGGCCCTGCTGGAGCCCCTCCTCCTCCCCTGGAGCAGCTCCCAGCAGCCAAACTGTTGTTGTCCAAGTAGTACCTAGTGTCGTTACTGCCTCAAGAGGGAAGGCTGCAAGTTTCCTCTTCCAAGAGAGCTTTTACTTGTTGTTGGAAGGCCTCCCAGCTGCTGCTCCTTACTTTTGAAGTCACTGCATGGATGATCTCCTCCAAATTTGAGACCAATAGAGGTACAATCTTCTTCCTTGCTGCCTATTCTTTTTCCCCCAAATCCCCTTTTCTTCTCTTCTCAATTTTCCCTGAAATTCTCAACAAATATACCTCTTTCTCCTCCATTTTAGGCTAAAAATCTGCTACAGCTTCCAGCAAACCCTTTTGCTGCAGTTGAAAGGACTCCTTGGAGCCTCCAAATCCTCTAGTTGGAGCCTCCCCAACTGTGGTAGCTGCTGCCAGCAGTTATTCCTGCTACTGGAGCCAAAATTTGAACAATAGAAACCACTCCTCTTCACCTGGAAGTTGCTGCAACTACAGCCCTCCTGCATGCATGATTGACCCTCCAATATTGGAGGATCCAAGGTACATCTAAGCCCCCTTCTTGTTGCCTTCCATGTTCTTTTTCCTTCATAGTTATTTTCAAGCCATTGCTATGCTTAGATTCAAGATAGAGCCTCAAAAAAAAATGCTTAGATTCAAGATAAGTTCCCCAATCGAGGCTTCCAGAAATTGGGATTAGTGACTCTACAAATATCCTTGACAGAAAATATCCTTGACAGCAAATCTCCTATAAAGTTAATATGAGTATCTTCTCTCCAAGTTGACCCATTCATTTCCATAGTGGGTTAGTTGTGCTCAATGTTTTTCATAAGTCAATTCATCACAACATAATTATTTTTGCTCTCATTTCTTGAACTCCTTATTAGTGGATTAAGAGTATCTGTCTGTAATACATATAGTATAAATTCTGACTCCAGTACATATCATGGAAGCTTGAGAGTAGAGAGTGTATTTTAGGACATCAACCAACTTACTAATGGCATAGTCTTATTCCTGGAGATGACTTGGTTACCAAGAAGATGACATGAAAAAGGAGCACATGACATGATTATCAAGCATATGGAAGCAAACAACACTGGTTGATAGCACTTTGTAGAAATCAGGAGATGTCATAGTCTAAGTAGAATGCAGAAGAAACCCACGATAGGTGAAGGATCAAGGCACTAAAATTAAGTCTATAAAAAGAAAGAGTACAATCTTTGAAGACCATTACATCGATCATGAAAGTAATAAGAGCTCTTAGAGTTTGGAAATTACTCACAGGACCTACGATACCATGAAATCTTATGTCTCATTAATCAATGAGACCGTAAACACTCTTTAATAAAGGAGGGGAATCTGGTAAGTTACAAAATGTGTCCATCAATAAAAGAAATTATAGAAAATAGTACTGCAATATAAAATAAGAAATGGCATATATAATGTGGGAATTGGAAAGGGGTAGATGGATTTCCTTACAATATTTGGTAGCATCCTTTAAGGGATTCATCCAAGTTTTTAATTCATTTTTAAAACTCAACATACGATTAACACTAGGTCAAGCATAGGTTTTACCTCTTGACATAACTTATGGAATCGTGCTTTGAGACCCTGCTTAAGGACATAGATGGCCTCCTAAATCTTTTAAGAATTCTTAATCTTCGCTTTATATGCATATCTCCATATAAGAAGACTTCTTCCAATCGAACTATTAAGTACCCAATTCTTTACAACGATGACTAATATAGTCCTATTTAAAAAAAACACACATAACTTGCATAACATCTTAGTGGGCTACATGGGATAATGAGCCAAAGTAGTCCTTGTCGTACATCTAATATGGGGTCATTCGTAGCCAAATATACTTTGTCATCATTATTGTTGTGCTTGTTAATGAAGACCAATTGCAACTTTCGCGTGCATTCAACGGGCATTAAAATGAGTTTCTATATATATATATATATATATATATATACCCTTAGAAACTAACACATCTATCTTAGTCTGTGTCATTTCCCTTAACTAACCATTTTGGAATATAATCTGAAATATTGTCATTGACAAGGCATTGGTGGCTAATTGATACATATGTTTGATAGATGCACAAATTGAGAGAATTAGCGTATTTTCATACAAGAAATTAAGAACAGTAATTGTTTTCACTAAATTATGAATGTCTACATCGAATCAAATTTAGATCCAGATGAATAACTACTGATCTCAAAATTTTAGAAATGATAAAATATGATCATAAAGATCGATCATCTTCGTATATTAATCCTAAAGTATATGCTACTGACTATAAATCACTATTGATTGAGTTCTTGACAAAAGACCCAAATCTGTACAATCATCCACAACAGAGATCGAGAAAGATGGAGGAATCAAGTCAATAATAGTAATTCAATGAAGACTGATAAATAATGATTGCCAGTCATGGTGACCTTTAGACCTGACTGTGCGAGGGTGCGGTGACCCTCAGCTGGGCGGGAGATAGGAAGCCCAGTTAGGGCAGCGGCCGCTTAATGCGCGGGTCTAGGATCCCAGTCTTTTCTCGGTTTTCTCGCGAGCGCTCGCAGTTTTTACGCCTCTCTGGGATCCACAGGCTTTCTTTAAAGACCAGTTCCGATGACCCTTGTTCTTTAAGGTACCTAGGCTGGAGGACCCTTGGTTTTTTTTCGAGCTCGTTAGCCCTTACCGGTCGGGCCGGTTTTTCTTTTAGAGCGACTTTTCCGGAAAGTCTCTCTCACCTGTCTCAGTGGCGTAGTTTTGGAGTAGACCTATCCCTCTATTGGACCGCCTTCCAATTAGAGGGCGAGACGGAAGATCCTTTTGTAGGCTACCTCACCGCTTGAGTATTGTTTATTTTTCGCCAGCAGACTTGGCGATGCTACATCCGAATCATCCATGTATACATCTGAATCCTCTATGGCTACATCTGAATCAGTTACAGTTGAATCTGGAAAAGTTACATTACAGTTGAATTTGCAAAAGTTACATTTGAGATTGGATTGAGTCACAATTGAGTTTGGCTAAAGCTGAATTGCAGTTGAATTGGTTACATGGAAGTTGGTTGTAGTTGAGCTTGGTTTCCATTAAGCTAAGATCCATCATATACCCTTACTATGATCAATCCAAAAGATTCTTAAACATCATTATAAGCATTTAATAGAGATAATGATCATATCAGAGTCTCATCATTTACATTCTCAAGACCAATCAAACTTATATTATAATTAATAAAAAGGCAATGACTTAAATATGGACCATATGATATATAAATGATTATGTGGGTAATGAGTGTAGGATGAGTAGACTGGGGTTATACATACAAAACAACTTGAAAGCCTGTTTCATTGCAAGTAGCTTTAAATTTTAATTGTCAAGGCCAAATTACTTGCTTTCTTTTGGAACCACTAAATTCCTGTTAATTTTAATTAATTAGATGTGCTCAACGTTTGTTGATGTTCTTTTCTCCCTATTCCATGGATTGCAGGCAAAATACCTGCACCGTTGTATTAGGAGAGTTGAACATCAGCTTCTGCAGTTACAATTATCAGGTAAGTATGCTATAGTTTATTCAAAATATTTTATGCTTTTATTTCTCTTCTACTATAATTGGGATGCATGTACATAATACAACTTCGGTTGTTACATGCCAACTGCTACGGAAATTTATGCAATATAATTGTGACAGTGTAGTTCTGTGGCTTATTAGTTAATTTGTGAATGTCATTCGTAAAAAAAATCCCCAAATTTTCAATCCTTTAATGTGATCTTTAGCGAACGTGATACTACGGGTGATATGTAAACGGGTATCCCAGATCCGAGAAGGAGCGGGCATCACATGAGGCATGTCAACTTGGAAAACATCACTAGTCCAGTTTTCCAAGTCGCCTTAGTCGTAGTAGTCAGAGTATATTTGAACTTATTCATTTTGATATTTGGGGTCCTAGTGGTATCCCTGATCACCATGGATATATGTACTATCTTGTGCTTCTTGATGATTTCTCCAGGTTCTCATCGGTCTTTTTACTTAAACATAAATCTGATGCTAGCACTATGATTCAAAACTTTGTTCAAGAAATATCCAACACTTTCTCAGCTTCAATAAAATATGTTCGGTCAGATAATGCTTTGGAATTTTATACAACTATGTTAGCTCAGTTTTTTAGTTCATATAGGATTATGCATTTCCTGTTGTTATACATCACAGCAAAATGGGGTTGTCGTATGCGAGCATCGTCATATGTTAGATAGTACTAGGACTCCTTTTATTCAGAGTCAAACTCCTCACTCTTTTCGGGAAGATGCTGTCATGATTGCATGCTACCTGGTCAATCACATGTCATTTACTATTCTTGGCAAAAAGGCTCCTTTATCTCTAGTGTTTCTTGAGAAAGAGTTGTTTTCTCGTACCCTACGTATTTGTGGGTGTGTTGTCTTTGAGTGATGCAAATCGTATTTCGGCGTGGTGCGGGAAATAAAATTTGAACGGTGGGAATTTTGGTAGAAGAAGATAGAGGGGTTGAGAAAAAGAACACGCATGTAGCGCGGGGTTGAAGGAGAAGAACGCGGAGATCGCGGGAGGAGAGAGGAGAGAGAGGGATAGAGAATAATTCTCAACTTTTCATAAATCTGAATTGTTTCAAAACATTGGACCATCATCCCTTTATATAGGAGGGATGACATTACAAAAATAGAAAACTAATTTAAATTGACAACTAATTATCCTAATTAGACTCTAACTAATTAACCGACTAATTTAAGAATCAACTCTATAACTAATTATTGGAGATCACAGGTGATCTCGTTTATTTAATTAAAGACACGACAATTTAAATAAACGTAAATAAAATTGACCAATAATATTAGACAAATATGGGGCCCTATCCGTTGGTTCCATGCTGCATCAACTCTCCCCCGCTTTAAAAATTCGTCTCCCGACGAATTGCTGGATCTGCCGGCTTGGAGGTTGAATCTGCGTGCTCAGTCATTTTCTGGAAGAATTGGTGTGGAGCGAATGGCGGAATCCATACGCGGGCATGGGTGACGCGGCCTTCGTGGTTGAAGAACATGTGTGGCACGAATGGCGGCGTCTTCTTGATTGTTGTCTCCTCCTTGTGATGATCGAAGAATTGATGAGGCATGAACAACATGGTCTTTGGAGAATCCATAGCGAAGTAATGACACAAGGAGAGGAGGGGAGGAGATGTGTCCAAGGAATGAAGCCATGGGGTCCTTATATAGGGGAAGCCCAAGGACCTGGTCCTATTTGGATAAGGAGGGTCCCCAGATTTCTGATTTGCAACCTTCTTTTTTAAATATTTTTGTCGTCGGGGGCTTGGGCGCAATTTTACGCCCCTTCACTTAAGTAATCTTCATAACAGGAGTTATGGAACCTTTCCCTTGAATAAAATTTGTTACAATGGTGGGTTTTATTGTAAAATTTCCCAAAGGATTTCCAATCCCACAAATCCCGTAACCGGCGGGATCCCAATTAGGGTTTGCCCGAGTTAATTGCGCATATAGTGCGGGCTGGGGTGGCAGCTTCTCGACGACCGGCGGGGCTGGTGCGGCTCTGCGGGGAGGCGGAAGGGAGGTGCTTGGCGCACGGAGGTGGGGCGATGGAGGTCGCGGGCCCGTGCTGGTTGGCGGCGAGTCGCAGGAACGGGGAGGGGTGGGTGGTGTTGGCAGGGTGCAGTTGGCAGGAAGGGAGGGGTGTGATGGTGAGGGAGGGTGTTCGCAGCGGTGGCGGCGTCGCGGCAAGGCGGGGGCGAGGTGTTGGTTGCGTGGTGGAGTGGCGGGCCTGCGATGGCGCGGGTGAGGGCGATGGCAGGGCGCAGTGCGCGAGCGAGGGTGGGAAGGAGGGGGCGGGGTGGGTTGGAGCCGGGAGGAAGCGGGGGCGCAGGCGGGAGGGGTGGGCTACTGGTGGGCGGGGGAACGGCGCGGGGTGATGGATGGCGAAGGCGGGGCTGGCGGCGGTATGGGGAGGCGAAGTGCGGGTCTGGGCGGCAGGGCTTGCGTGTCTGGTTGGGTATTGGGCTTCGGGGGGTGGGATGACGGGGTTGGGGGGGGGGGGGGGGGGGGGGGGGGCAGCTGTGGCCGGGGCTGAGTCGCAGGGGGGGTTGGGGGTCGCGGGAGGGGCTGACGTGGCCAAGGGGGTCGCTGGAGGGGGCGGGGCTGCAGCGGGGGCTGGCGTCAGGGCTGCCGATGAGGCGTTTGTCGAATCCGGGAGAGTTTGCAGATCTGAGATTACCTGGACAGCCACGGTTTCGTCGCTTTTTTCTTCCGAAATGATCTGAACATCGGCCGGATCTTCCTCAACAACGGGGCTTTCTTCGTCAAAACTCGTATCAACGGCGTCTGGGGTTGGCGGCCATGATTGAACAGCGCGTAGGGCCTCGTGGGTAGCCATAAGCTCGCGATGCTGGGCATGGAATGTGGTTTGGAATTCGCGCAACATGCGCGCCATCTCCTTGTTGTGGGCGTCCAGGGCTCGTCGTTTTTGCTCGGATAAACGATGGTCCTTCGATGTATGTCGACGCGAATGTCTGAACGGATCGTTAGATCGTGAGGACGATCTGTGGGCCATGCTCTGATACCAAATGATGCAAATCGTATTTCGGCGTGGTGCGGGAAATAAAATTTGAGCGGTGGGAATTTTGGTAGAAGAAGATAGAGGGGTTGAGAAGAAGAACACGCCTGTAGCACGGGGTTGAAGGAGAAGAACGCGGAGATCACGGGAGGAGAGAGGAGAGAGAGGGATAGAGAATAATTCTCAACTTTTCACAAATCTGAACTGTTTCAAAACATTGGACCCCCATCCCTTTATATAGGAGGGATGACATTACAAAAATAGAAAACTAATTTAAATTGACAACTAATTATCCAAATTAGACTCTAACTAATTAACCGACTAATTTAAAATCAACTCTATAACTAATTATTGGAGATCACAAGGCGATCTCGTTTATTTAATTAAAGACACGACAATTTAAATAAACGTAAATAAAATTGACTAATAATATTAGACAAATATGGGGCCCTATCCGTTGATTCCACGCTGCATCATTGTGCATCTTATGTCCACTGGTCGTGACAAGCTTGCATCTCGAGCTGCCAAATGTATGTTTGTGGTTATTCTTGCACTCAAAAGGGCTACAGATGCGTCAATCCCCTCCAACAAAAATATTATATTAGTGTTGGTGCTACCTTTTTTGAGTGCATTACGTACTACACTCTTATAGGGGATATGCTAAGTCCGTCCGAGTCTTGGGAGGTCTTTCTTCCACCACCTCCTACTACCTCAGTGTTCGATGCTCCTCAGGCTTTCCCAACATACAACAAGCCCCAGGTACACTCTGAGAACTTGGTTACGAATGATGGCACTAGTGGGCTGAATGATAAAGAGGAAATGCCACAGAATGACAACAGACAGGAGGATGACCTGGGATGGCCAAAGGCACTACGAAAAGGGAAAAGAGCATGTACAAAGTACCCGCTAGCAGGACATGAGTCTCTGGATAAACTATCCATGACTTACAGGAAATTCGTATTGGGACTATCTGTTATTGAGATCCCACGAACATACCAGGATTCCCTTAGAGATTGTACAACTATTTAAGCTCAGTTTTTTAGTCCATGTAGGATTGTGCATCAGACTTCCTATTTTTATACATCACGGCAAAATGGGGTTGTTGAACGCAAACATCGTCAAATGTTAGATATTACTAGGACTCTTCTTATTCAGCGTCGGACTCCTCACTCTTTTTGGGAAGATGTTGTCATGATTGCATGCTACCTGGTCAATCGCATGTCCTTCTACTATTCTTGGCGAAAAGGCTCCTTTATCTCTAGTGTTTCCTGAGAAAGAGTTGTTTTCTCGTACCCTATGTATTTGTGGGTGTGTCGTCTTTGTGCATCTTTTGTCCCCTGGTCGTGACAAGCTTGCATCTCGAGCTGCCAAATGTATGTTTTTGGGTTATTCTTGCACTCAGAAGGGCTACAGATCCTTCGATCCCCTCCAACGAAAATATTATATTAGTGTTGATGTTATCTTTTTTGAGTGCATCAAGTACTACACTCTTACTGGGGATATGTTAAGTATGTCTGAGCCTAGGGAGGTCTTTCTTCCACCACCTCCCACTACCTCCGTGCTCGATGCTCCTCAGCCTTTCCCAACATACAACAAGCCCAAGGTACATTCTGAGAACTTGGTTACGAATAATGGCACTAGTGGGTTGAATGATGAACAGAAAATGCCACAGGATGACAGCAGATAGGAGGATGATCTGGGATTGCCAATTGCATTACGAAAAGGGAAAAAAGCATGTACAAAGTACCCGCTAGCAGGACATGTGTCTCTGGATAAACTATCCATGACTTACAGGAAATTTGTATTGGGACTATCTGCTATTGAGATCCCACGAACATACCAGGATGCCCTTAGAGAAAGTCAATGGTGGCTAGCGATGGAAGAAGAGATGGATGTTCTTCAATCACATGGGATATGGACATTTGTTACAGCTCTGGAAGGAGCATTTGTTGTCAGCTACAAATGGGTCTTCATTGTGAAGCACAGGGTAGATGGTATAGTTGACAGATATAAAGCCAGGCTTGTTTCCAGAGGCATTATGCAGACCTATGGTTTGGATTATAGCGACAACTTCTCTCATGTCATGAGACATTCCACCTCATGAATCATGCTCTCTATAGTTGTGGTGCATGATTGGGCTATTTTACAGCTAGATATCAAGAATGAGTTCTTATATGGTGATCTTCAAGAAGAGGTCTATATGCAATAACCACTGGGGATGTTGTTGAGGGGGAGTATGTATTAGGGATGAACCGAATACAAATATATGTGTATCCGGTCGTATCCACATTCGTCAAATAGAGGATATGGATGTCATTTTCTTGTATCTGGTGAATACGAATGCGAATACGAATGCAAATGTCCAACATTCGCCAAATACGAATATGAATACAATATCCTCAACTTTGACGAATACGAATGTGAATACGAATGTTGAAAATTTTGAGGATACGAATACGAATATTCATTTTTTGAAGGATACGAATATGGATACGAATGTTCAAATTCTGGATGATACCAATACTTACATGGTATACAAATAAGTAGTTTGATAAGCTTTTATTTATTATTTGATTATATCTTTACGTTTTCTTTTATTATTTAGTGATTTTTATGTACATATTCATTATTAAAATATTTAATATACTTTTTATACAATTATGAACCTAAAATATTTGTAGCTTTTAATTAAATTTAGACATGTATAACATTTGTATATTAATTCGTATTCGTTTGTCAAATATCATATCTGAATTATCAATATTCATTTTGCATTCGTATTCGTATTTTGAGGATATTATTTTACATTTACATATTCGTATGATATTCATATTCGTATCTGGATTTTAAAAAGGATGAGGATACGGAAACACATATATTTGTATCCGTAGCCGATCGTTTTCATCCCTAGTATGTATGCAGGCTACATAAGGTAATGCATGGACTTAAGCAAAGTCCAAATGCTTAGCTTTAAAATTTTCAGATCTAATAGAACATAGAGAATTCATACGATCCACTTCAGATCATTCGTTATTGTTAGAAAATAAACATGGCTCTGATACCATATTAGAAAATATAATGTGGAAGCAAAATCAGAGATAAAAGAATAAAACATTATCAACACCTGGATTTTTAACGTGGAACCCTACTCCCTAAGGAGCGGGATGAAACCACGGGAGAAGGCCTCAAATAGTCATATGTTGCATTCAACTTTTTCACTGGATACAGGAGGTCTGGGGCTTCTTATATAGCATCCACAAACTCTCCAAGTCCCACCACTGGTAGATGAGGGACTAAACATTGGATGTGATAAATGGATCTTGGAAGGATGCATTTACCCATCTTACATATGACGCATATACTCCAACATTCCCCCTAAAGCTGGAGCATGTAATGCTCAGCTTGGACAAACAGAATAAAATCTCAACTCACAATACAAGATACTACAGATAAAATCAACTCAACGCGCACAATTGCAAGTTGCTGTCGAGAACGTTGCTTCTTATATTTTGCATGTGAGGAGGAACAAATGGGCTGGAGTGTGAGTCAAGCTGAATCTCCTCGTCGGAGCGCATGTGCTCTGTACTACGCATGTTAGAGTCACTGCAATTGAAAATGAATCTCCACTTGGAGAACTCTGACCCCCCACAATAATGTGGACAGCTACTCCATATCTAAAGGACCGAATTGAAAAAACCGTGGAAACATCCTCGTCGGAGTCCACGGTCGCTGAAGAATGGAGTCTGAAAAGTCTCCTCGTCGGAGAACTTGGCCTCTCCCATACTGGCTTAGAGAATGGGATCTCTACTCTGGAGTCCCTATGAAACTACATGAAAACACTAGCCCACATGGCATAAGGAATGCGATCTCCACTCTAGAGTCCCTATGGAACACATGAAAACTCTGACCAAAATATAAGATGGGGACCACAATAAAAGATGGCAAACATGTGTACATCTGAAAAGGGGTCTCTCTCTGGAGAACTCGAAGAAAATGGGTCTCTCACCTACGGAGTGCCTCGAACTTGGACTCTGAACCAATCCATAAAGTCTGAAACTGAACATCTTTGTAGAGTCTGAACAACTAGCTCACCTGGAATCTGACATCTTAATCTGGAATCTAGAGAATATGTTAAAGTGGCACAGTGGCATGTAGAATTCTATTATTCTACACAAGACTCCTCCTTTCTCTGATACTTGTCGAAAAACAATGATATCGACAAAGTTGAGAGAAGACAAGATAATGGGGAGAACAAAAATCAATAAGTTGATCACATTTTTTCGGCTTTTGAAATCATTCATTTTTTAAGACATTTTTTTTGAAATTTTTTTCGTACGGTTTTTTGTACGATCCTCTTTTTTTAACAGTTATTTCCCCTTTTTAAGCCGCCTTTTCCTTCCCTTTTTTCTCACACAATATTTTTTTGTATGCACCTCTTTTCCATTTTTTTGTTAATTGGCCCAAATAGGGCCAACTTTGCAGCACAACCCAATTAGGCTCACAAAAACAAGAACGGTGACCCTTTTTTCCTCGGCTCTTCTCTCCCACATTTTTTTACAACATTAGGTCACTTTTTTTAACTCGTGCACCCTTATTTAGGGTTCCTACTTGGGAACACTTTCTTCAAAAGACCCCGCCCAGAGAGGGGGTTCTCGATGCCACGTGCAGACGATGAATAAGACCCCTACCAGACAAGGGTTTCCTCTCCAGTCTTTTAATCACCAGTAATCAATTAGGTTGCCTCAACCACACGTCAGGGGGAGATCGAGGTACCCGATGGGTAAGGAGCCATGTGGAGTGTCAATGATCTAGCACACTCCTCAATCTCAGCCTGAGATAATCCAAAAGGCACGAACATGGATTGGACTCCATTCACAGCTAGTTCGTAAAGTTCCTCGAGATGTCAAACATGGCACTTGTGGCCCTAAGCTCATCACCCCCCCCAATGAAGAAAATAGTATCATTTGCATATTGCAGGAGATGGATGGAGACATCCCCCCACAAATACCCAGAGGTTCTCTCATGAAGGATCTGGGCATAATAGAAAGCATATCAATATCAATAACGAGTAACGGTTGTGCCAAGGAACACCCTTGGAAAAAACATCTCTGGTGTTGGAAAAAACCCCTCTCAGGTCAGCCATTGATCGAGACCGAGAAGGAAGAAATTGTGACACATCTCTTCATCCTAGTAATTCACAGCTCGAGAAAACCACACCTCGCTAGAGCAGACCAAAAAAGCCCCAATCAATGTAGTCATAAGCCTTAGAGAAGTCAACTTTCCACAACAGATCCTTTACTCCTATGTTTCTCCAATATCCCACCATCTCAAAGGCCATGACTTCTTCCTCGAATACCTGAGACCCAAAATTATAGAAAAGGACCAAGGATGCAGAAATCGACAGTCGGTACTCGGTCGGTGGGGTCATTGACTAAGGATTAATCGGCAGTCAGGCGACTAATCGGATTTAATCGGCCATTAGTCGGTTTTGAATTTTTAAATTATTTTAAATATGTAAATCATTTTTATACATATATTATTATATATCTGCATATATTTGTACATTTTCTATGCTATAATAATAAAACAAAAGTAGTTGTCTTTAGATATAACATTAGGTGTACTAGAATAAGTTTGCTTTTGGAAAAGCAAAAAATATTAAAAAGTAAAAAAATTCTATGTAAAAGTCGGCTGAGTAGTCAGCCGACTAGGTCGATTAGTCTGGCCCGATTAGTCGGGTTGGCTGACTAATAGACGACTAGGCCTAGTCAAGTCGGCTACCCCACTGACCCGAGTAGTCGGTCTAGTCGGCTAATTTTTACAACAGTGAAAAGGACAAAAGCAGAGGATCGACTAGACAGGAAAAAAGGATGCATCAACACAGAGTGCAATACCCATCCCGCATCTGTGCCATCCAGTGTCTCCCTCGGCTATCCGGACGACACAAAAGTCATGTGATATCAATTGTGTGACCCCAACAATAGAAACGATAAAGGGAACATGAAAAGTTTGTACAAAATAGAATTTAAGTGTAAGTTATACGGAACGCGAACTAAGCGGATCCAGTGGTGGCGAATAGTCTGACTCTTTTTTTTAGTGGAGGGGACGAAAGGAGGAATTCATCCGCCCGAGGAAAGGGGATTGTGTCTGATTTGGTAGTTGTTGGCGAGGCAATGGCTTAGTAAGGGATGATCAATCAGTAGCGAGTCTGAGAGAGAGGATCAGTTCACTTTCGAAAGAATTATACTGATGTGAAAAGACCTCTTGACACTAGTGCTTTCTTTCGCAAAGTTTATTGGCATTACTCGAACTTTCTATCTGTCCCGCTTGCTTTCACCTATCTCGAAAAGCGCCTTTAACCCCATATATATAGTTTCTGAGTGAGAACCATGCAAGTCTTGTAATCAGACCTGAGATTATAGGTTCAAAGCCTTAGCTTACTGAAGTTGGGAAGCCTAAGTGCCCACGGAAAGCCTAAGAATCATCTTGCACGAAATTTTCAAGTAGGTGAGTGCTCGGTCATAGTATTCACCTAAAATAGTTGGTATGGGACGTAGTTGCTGAGGGAGAACCATGATGTTACCTTGCGAAGGATCATTCCCACGGCATGCATATCCGGAAATCCACTATATCCATCAGTAAGAATTCAGGGATGAAAGACAATTTGCTAGCACCTTCGCAATGAACAAGTAGACATCATTAAATAATGCAACAGGACGGCAATACTCATTTATGTTTGCCCCCTCCCTCTTAAAAAAGAGAAAAAATGCCATGTTAATCATGTTATAACCGTGATTTGCAGTAGCAAATGCACCAATCACCTCAAGCAAATATGACCAAAAAGTGTCTCAAAACTCCTTAAAAAAGAAGACCAGAAAGCCATCAGGACCCAATGCCCCATTGACATTCAGCTCCCAGATCGCCATACGAATCTCATCAACATGAAAATCACTTATGAGTGTAGTCGGTTGATTGGGCGAGAGGAAAGATGCCCCCCTCTCGAGCCAACACCAAAAACATTTTAGGGATCAACAGGACATGTAATGGAAGTACCCAACTGAGTCCCCGCCAACATCACGATCCCCCTCATCTCGGATCACATCAAATAAGATGGCCTGAATGAAATTGCAACGGCACCTCCCTCTGACCACAGCATGGACAATTTTCATATTTATGCCCCCCCTCTTGACTCGTCATTGCATGGATCTTTGCTTCCACTCCACCTTATGTTTTGTCTTCCTCAATCAAATTATGTTGGCTTGCCTCACTTTCCACAAGCTTTAGCGGAGACAACTTAGACTATCCTCAACTCGGTGTAAATCAGTAAACAAGCTCGGAGTCAAAGTACACAGCATAACACGACCCTCCCAGATGAACTGCTAATTAGCAATCATAAATATCACTCGTTATATGGCCAATTAGAGATCAAACAGAAAAAAGTCAAGGATCTCCGCGAGGAAGACTCGGCTTAATTTATAACATGGGCAAGTCCAAGGTCGAACACAGGGACAGATTAATTATTTAATTCAATTAAGGAGCCAAATATTTATTTGGGTGACTTGTAGGCTATCCAGGTCAAACAAACATAAGACAATGCGATGCATGCAATTTTTAAATCATTTTATGCAACTTTTATTACATGAAAATAATGATACAATACAAAACAAAATAAATACACAATCACATAAATATGCTCCTGATTAAGCCATTAAGTATCGTGTGAAAGTAATTAAAAAAATATGAATAATAAGAGTACTAAAGAATGCAATCCAACTAAAGTTTGATCAATTTTTAAATGCTAATATGGTTGAAAAGAGACAATATGTTCTACGAATAATACAACCTATAATATGAATCAAATCAATGAATTAATTATAACATTAGAAAGAGCATAAAATTATTTTTAAAATACCATTGATTTCATTAAAATCAAATATATAGTTCATAAGATATTAAAGGTACAAGGCAAGGACATAAATGTAATAAAAGCTTATTTATTGTATTACAAACAGGTCCATGATTTGGACTAATATGCAAATATAAAAATTGCTTGGGCAACAATGTAAATAACCCACGACAGGGACTTATCTACAATATCAAAAAGGTGGAGGGTCAATTCTGCAAAATTTCCTAGCCGTCATGTGCTTCACATGCACTGGACTGAATAGCAAATATGAAAAAGTTTGATCCAGGTGCTGTAATTTTCCCAACCACATGACTTGAGTCATGTGAGGCTAGGCTCGGACGACGTGCCTCGTGTCGCTGCCTCATGCTCCGAGTCTGGTTCAGGTCACCCGAACCTTAAGTTCGATCAAGGCCCTAAATGTCGGTTTCTGTCACCATTTCGGTATCGACCAAAACAGAATTTCGATGGAATTTCGGTGGAATTTCGACCGAAATTTCAGTCATTTCGGTCATTTTTTGTACAAGGACCCCCATATTTCGGTCATTTCGGTTGAATTTCGATTTCGACTGGATATCGATATTCGACAAAAATTCGACCGAATTTCGCTGAAATTTGAGGCCATGGTTCGAATCATTGCTTTGGTTGGATACGTGACGCACTATGATCCGTCAGATCTTGCCCAATTTAGGACGATCCAATGGTAATTGCTGCAGATGTTCTTCCCCTTCCGCCTTAGGCGGCGACGTAATAGCGGAGCTCCAGCAAAACCATGCTTCCTCCTCTAATACTTTATGCTAAAGGTGAAGGCCGTGGAACCTTCTTGGAGATGTGGCGAAGAAAATAGAGGTCTCACCACTAACAGACACTCACTGCAATGCTTCGTCGATGGAGCTATTCATGCTACAAAAATTGGAGATCGGAGCTCTGTTTATTTTTTCGACATTGAAGTCCTTATGGTTCCTGCAGATGTTAGCAAACAAAGCTAAAGCAAAAACACATCTGATGGGATGAAATGGGGGTTCTATCCAAGGTTGTAAAAGTCGTCCGACTGGTCCGACTAGTAGGTCCGACTAGTCTAGTCAGTGGGGTGGCCGACCGAGTACCGACTAATTCCGACTAGGTATACTAGTCGACAAAGTTTTTGCTTGGAGATACCATATTCTTATATATTTTGCATTTTTTATAAGCAAACTTACTATAATATGCTCAGTATTTTATTTAAATTCAAATACTTTTTTTAATTTTATCATGATAGTATCAAAATGTACAAAATCTATGTAAATATATGTATAAAAATGAGTTATATATTTAAAATAATAATAAAATTCAAAGCCGACTAAAGTTCGACTAAATCCGATTAATCGTCCGACTGTCAATTAATCCTTAGTCAGTGACCCAACCGACCGAGTACCGACAAACAACTTTTGTAACATTGGTTCTATCGTTGTAAAGGAAGCAAACCCTAATGGGTTCTCCAGGCTTTGCAAGCGTGGAGAAAGATCGGGACGAACACAACGATGGAGATGGAGAATAGTGACGAGGAGGGACATTTGTGGATCATTGATGAATGGTAAAGATAGAGGGGTACTTAGATTATCAAATGGTCATGTGTGCGTACATATAGAAATTTAGGAAGAGATAGGAAAACTAAGATTAGTGGATTTACCCAAAAGAAGATGAAGTCGACAGAGAAAGAAAACGACGAAGAAGGGCCAGAAATTGGAGCACACAATGCTTCGATCTTCGCTCAAGCTTCTAGGCGAGAGAAGCGAGCTCGAACAACGTCGGTTCTGGCTGTAGCACAGAAGGATTCCATGGATTTCTCCGGATCCTAATCACCTTCTTTGCATCAATCTTTTTTCCTCATGCTGTCACTGGAGGATAGACGAAGCTTGGAGCAAGGTCATGAAGTGGTGGGATACAGTTGACAGAGGCGAAGATGGGGTTTTGTGGAGGAGGATGTTGGCAACATGTGGTTGTAAGAGGTAGTTTTCATCCTTCGCTAACCAGCGATGGAGTTAGAGTTATGACAATATAGGCAGTTAGCGTGGGTTAGGGAGGTTGGAGGAAAAGATTTAGATAGAGGTGGAAGTTGGGGAAGATGGAGGTTGGAATCGACGGGAAAAGTAAGTGAAGATGCTCGCATCTCTTCAAGAGAGTGGGAGAAGCAGGTTGAAGGCGACATCATAGACGCCTGATGAAGATCGATGGCCAACAATGGGCGGAAAGGAACGGAGATGCGGTGCATGATTAGGAGATAAATAGATAAGAGTCAAGCGCTGAAGGATGGCTAAGATCAGCTAATTGTAGCCGATCAAACGACTGAAAAATAGGCGTCAAATAACAAAGAGGCAGCCATGTGGCTTGATCAGAATGAGCCACGTGGCCCAATAGGAATATTGGATTGAAGAAATCAGAATAAATTAAATAAAAAATAGTTACAGGTGTCAAATATAAAAATGTTCAACATGAAAGTTGTAGATCTTGATGAGATTTACAACTTTCATGTAAGACTCAAAGAGAGAAAATGTCAACTGAACATAGAAAATATTTTTGTAAGTAATTTCAAGTAATAAAATTACTTAATATATTTCCTTTTATTATTTTTTTAGATTTTAAATTTATAAATTATGTTAAATTAATTATGTGCAATATTAAACTAATTTTTTTATTTTAAATAAATAAGAAACACATACAATATAGTTACAATAATAGGGTTATTAATACACAATGATTAGGGTTGTTTATTTACAACATAGTATAAATTAATTAGGTTAATTGTTAATGAATTTTATTGGTTTTCTTAATCTAGAGAGATAATATAGATAAATAATGTAAATGAATCTGGGATTCATCACCCCCTATACTTAAGCTAAGCTCGTCTTCGAGCTAATAAATAAAAAATGAATTAGAGAGTTAATGAATTAGTGAATTCTCTGACATGTGCATGTGAAAAGACAATGCTTGATCAATCCAGAACAATTGGTTTTAGAGATCTTAGGATTCTAAGTTGAACCATGTCTTAATCAAAAGGAATTCAACTTCTCTAGTCTGTCAGACTCTCAATGCATACACATATAATAGGAAGTATGACTTTATGTTTTGAATGCATTCACAAGGTAGAGTCAAGATGTCACCTAAAGTTCCAATACAAGAGATTCTCCTAAGGACTCAATCCTTCACACTTGGGATTAAATCTAGTCTTGCCTTAATCCATTGTCTCCTTAGTTTCTCAGACTCAAAATGTAGATGGTAGGCCAGATAACGGAGGTAATGGGATGGTGTCATTTCTTTTCTCCCTCTCATTGGAACAAAGATTCTCTCAAGTACC
Source organism: Ottelia alismoides (assembly GCA_037367405.1). Lineage (NCBI taxonomy): Eukaryota > Viridiplantae > Streptophyta > Magnoliopsida > Alismatales > Hydrocharitaceae > Ottelia > Ottelia alismoides. Next base: position 175,355 of record JAZKJV010011398.1, on the reverse strand, counting down.
TTATTAACTCAACACGGTCTATTTTTATTGTAAATCAGTGTGTCCGTCAAAAGAAATTGAGTCGTATGTACTTGTTTTCCTGGGAATGCACAGGGGTGTATCTCTTTTGAGTATCTAAGATACCTTCTACACCCGGACTTTTATCACTATACGATGCAGAGCCCTTTTTGAGGTACTAGGCCGACTCATAAAAGCCGAAGATTTAGGTCGAAATGGACGCTTAAAGGGTTGGTAGCGCTCGCCTTTGGTGGAAGCTCATATAAATGTAAGTTTTGTAATGATTGAGCTTTTCTCTTCATCTTTTTCTTTTCTTTTCGACTAGCTCCACTGCTTTTACCAAGAATTGGTGTACACTGATCAATAATTTAATTTATTTTAGTACCCTGACATTTAGGTCAAATATCAAGAGATTAGTATAAGAACATTATTCTCGTTCTAGCTTAAGATTGCCGACACTCAGTTTTGATGAAGCCTTAATTAATTTTATCCCATCCTTGAGTATCATAAGATTAAGTTCAAACTTCAATCTCAAATCCCAGTTCCTCAAGTGAAACATCATCTCATCTCATCATGAATGCAGTCGTGCAAGTGAGTGTTGGTCATATTCTTTTAAGGCAGAGATTGAACAAGCAGATATAGCATGTAAATCTTTCTAACGAGAGAAGTGTGAATTATTAAGTCAAGGACCCTAATAAGTAAGACAGGTTAACTCTGAGTCTTTGGACCTCATAAACTAAGTGTTAAAGATCTCAACAAGCCTTGAGTGCAAAGTGAAAGTGTCAGGGAAGAACACCAAATTAGCAAGTTAGTTATTTACAAAATTTTTGAAGTTTTTATTAAAAAAATTAGAGAACATGTACCTTTTAGGAACAAAGAGAGAACACGACAGACAAAAACACTATAAACACTTACAAGAACATTATAAGGATACCCAACACATTACTGCAAACTTCAGTTTCTCATTATCAAAAATCAGGCCTGAATCTTTGGGGTTTGAAATTACAGGATGCCTTATGCTTCACTTGTTTCCTTCTCATAGAGTAAACCTCAGAATCGGAATATGAAAAATCCTCATTACCTTGGAAAATGAAATGTCTAGAATGATGATATTCTTCCTTAAAGGTAATATCCATATCAACATGGGAAGAACTGACATTCTCTAAAATAGAGGGAAGACATCCAACACTTGATTCCTGCAACAGACTTCTGGGATTTCCTCAAAAGAGAAAAACTAGACATAAGACGATGACCTAACTTACAAGTAAGACGACAATCAGGTAACTAAACATCCTCAAGAAAAGATGTAGGTTCCTCCATATCTAACTCTTTTAACAAAATATTATCTTCCTCAATCGACATCACTATTTTCAAGGAACTCCTTATCGACTTGATCTTCTATAATATAGAATTCAAATCAAGACTTTCCTCCATACTTGACTCTGTAAGGGACTCAGAAAAGGCAACCTTTTATAACATAAGGAATCCAACGGTTCAAAACTAACTGTTATACCGAAGGCACCCCTTCAGAAAATAATTTTTTTCTTGTAAAACTGTAAGGTTTGATTTTTATTTGATTTATTATTATTATTTTTATTATTATTATTATTAAAAATTAATTCGTAAATATATACAGAAAATGATGTGTATAATGTCAAAACAATTTGTACCCTTTGAAAATAATTTGCAAATTATTTTTGCAAACCATGTAAAATAAAAATTAAGTTCCAAATATTTACAAACTAATTTGTACAAATATTTTCAAATCCACATACCCATAGCCCACAATAAATATACAAAATATGTGAAAGTACGAGCTATGAATGAAAGTATATATGCAATATATACACATACCCCCTATACTTAGCTTATGATATATCCTCATGGCACAAAGTGTAATGAAAAACATAGCTCGTACTAAGTATAAAAAGGAAAAACAAAACGAGAACAAGAAAACTGGTCAGACTCCCCCCCCCCCAACATAGGATTTAAATAGCCTAAGTGTATGGCAGAAAGACATCGAATATGGGTACAACGAGAATAGAGACAGATAAAGCTCCCCATATACTTAGGCAGAAAAATAGCCTAAATAAAAAATGAATAATGGAAAATAGGATCGAGGAAAAGATATAAGATAGCCAAGAAGAATATACAAAAAAATAGGAATGGGATTCCCCCCTATACTTAGGCTCTCACAAGCCTAAGTTAGGAGTAAGAAAACAGCACAAGAAGAATCCACATCCCAAAAAGAATAAAGTAAGGTTTAATAAAAGAATAGATGAATCTGCACAAAGCGAAAATGGTCTAATGTGAATCTTTAAGCTGCAGCTTCATGCCATATCTAAAATATCTGCAAATTACTCAATCGACATGAAGTCAATCACCTCAATTGGAGTCAGTCATTCTTTGAATTCTACAAAGTACTTCAACAGATGTCCGTTGACCAAGAAGGAAGGTGCATTATCTGTGAGATCAGTTATCTCTACACTGTCATTGCTATGCACTTCCGTAACTATACAAGGACTCGTCCACCTCCTCTGTCAGGGGGACCACGCCCTCTGAACAGTGTAGAACCTCCCCTAGCGTGAGATGCAACCATCGCTGAAGATGTATATGTGGTGGTAGCTTGTGGGATAAGAAGCTTGTTGAGGCGACTGTAGGCCTCCTCCATGGGAGGTACGATCGCACATGTAAGAAGTTGTGCGCGTGTTGCCCTATATTCCAGATCCAAGACTGCCAAGAAAATTCCAACCATCGTGGAGTTCCTGTATGCCATTTATTGCTCCGTGGAAGTAGTAACAGGCATGAATCTGTGAAGCTTCTCAAAAATGCCTGAAGCGAAGAATATAAGGTATGCAGAGGATGGTCATTCTTCTTGATCGTGTATATATCAAAATGAAGCTGGAGAATCTTGATTGCTGGTGGCGTTGCGGTAGCACTAAGAGGCTTGTCGTTAATGTTGCAGAAATCAGTAGGCAGTACTCGGTCGACGGGTTTATTGACTAAGGATTAATCAGCAGCCACACAACTAATCGGATTTAGACTGTCAATAGTCGGTTTTGATTTTTTTTAAATTATTTTCAATATATAAATCTCCCGATATGTTCGTGGTATCTCTACGACTGATAGTGCTAAACCTCCTGAAGTCATCTGACAGACTGCTCAAGGAAACATGGACTGCCAGAGGATATGTAGCATATGTATTCCTCTGCTTTCGTAGAGCAATCGGCACATCAAGGTCATCTGTCATATCCTGAACCTGTATGCTTGCCTCTTGAGAGGGCACCTGCTCATCCTGTAAAGAATCATGCTGCACAGAAAACTCAGTAGTGCTATCAGTAGAAACAATGTGCTCATTACACCTGAGGTGTGTTGGATGATTGAGAATGCATGTGAACAGGGGGAACAGAGCGAGACCTACGAGTAACAAACGAGGTAAGAATTCAGTAAGGTAGGTGGTGATCCTGGAGTAGGCACAGGAGCATGTGGTGGTGGAGGAGGAGGTGGAGGTGGTGGTAGAGCAGTGGTTGTAGGTAGTGGCATGATAGTAGAAGGTAGAAACATGTAGATCTTCTCATCAGAGTCTGATGGAGCTAGTCTGTCACATGTAGGAGAAAAATACATGACAGATTCAAAGAAAGTAACATTATCACTGACAAAATATTTCCGCCGAAGTGGATCAAAGCACTGACAAAATATCAGTAGAAACAATGTGCTCATTACACCTGAGGTGTGTTGGATGATTGAGAATGCATGTGAACAGGGGGAACAGAGAGAGACCTACGAGTAACAAACGAGGTAAGAATCCAGTAAGGTAGGTGGTGATCCTGGAGTAGGCATAGGAGCATGTGGTGGTAGAGGAGGTGGAGGTGGTGGTAGAGCAGTGGTTGTAGGTAGTGGCATGATATTAGAAGGTAGAAACATGTAGATCTTCTCATCAGAGTCTGATGGAGCTAGTCTGTCACATGTAGGAGAAAAATACATGACAGATTCAAAGAAAGTAACATTAGCACTGACAAAATATTTCCGCCGAAGTGGATCAAAGCAACGGTTCCCCTTTTGAGTACGAGAGTAGCCAACAAAAACGCACTTGATAGCTCTAGGGAGAGATTGTCACGACCTGGTGAAAAATAAGGAACAAAAGCAACCGAACCAAACACACGAGGTGTAAGGGGGAATAGATCCCTTTCAGGAAACACAATCGAGAAAGGAATCTTCTCTCCCAACACAGAAGAGGGCATGCGGTTCACTAGGTAGCAGGCGGTGAGAGCCGCATCACCTAAGTAAACGTGAGGAGCACAACTCTGAATCAATAATGTTCTGGTCACATAAAGTAAGTGATGGTATTTGCGATCGGCAATACCGTTATGCTGGGATGTATAAGCACATGAGGTCTGGTGAACAATGACAAGAGATCCAAGAAACTCAGAAAGCTGTAAGGTGCAGAACTCTAAGGCATTATCAGAACGTGGATATTTAACATTTGCATAAAAATATTCTTTATCTCATTAATGAAAGATTGAATAACAGACCTAGCCTCAGACTTATTCTTCAATAAGAAAATCCAAGAAAGTCTAGTATAGCCATTAATAGCGATCAGATAAAAACGATGTCCCTGGTGGTCAGGGACACGACTCAAGCCCCAAATATCTAAATAGAAGAGCTCAAACAAGGGAGAATTGCTCCGACTCTGACGAGATGGAAAGGAGGAACGGTGGTGCGTTCTAAGCTGGCATCCCATTGCGTGGAAATCTGCAGGAGGACATGGCAAAGCTTCTGCAGAGGAAGGAAGCCAAATTAAAGGTGCCATACATACGGTGAGATTGGTCCAGTAGGAATAGTGGAGACATCAGCATGAGGTTGGACTAGCCTATAGAGCCATCGCTGCTCACGGCCACATCCAATCACCATGCCCGTGAGTATATCCTGAAACACAAGAGACGAAGGGTCAAAAATGGCACGACAATGCAGATCTTTAGTAATCTGACTAATGGAAAGTAAGTTCATTTGAAAATCAGGGGCATATAAAACATTCCAAAGGCGCATAAATGACGTCAGATGCACCTTTCCCTATCATGTGATGGGTAAATGAACCTCATTAGCAATAACAACCCGTCTACTAGGAGGTATAATCCTGTAGGATGTCAATTGGGCTCTGTCTCCACACATATGGTGGGATGCACCTGAGTCCATGATCCACTCTGTCATATATGCACCGCTACTACTAGAAAAAGCGTAAGAGATACCTGAGGAGCTCGAAGAGGCTCTGGATGCAGCAGCGGTAGATCCTGTAGTAGCGGTACATGCAACTGGAGACATAATCTCTCGTATACGAGAGACAATCTCATCCAGGCGTAGGTCGGCCTGGGAAGTAGGAGTCTCTGAAGGCTCAATCTATTTTGTGACACGAGCAGAAGCAGGATAACCATGCTTCTGGTAGCATGTATCCTCTGAATGTTCTAGTCGACGGCAGTACGTGCAAGGACCACGCTGACATCCACCGCCTTTGCCACGAGGTGTGTCCTCTGAACTGGGTGGACCATCCTCTATCGTGAGAAGCAGCCATCATTGAAGAGGGTTGTGGAGTGGCAGTAGGAGGAATAAGGAGCATGTTGAGACGGTTATAGGCCTCTTCAATGGGAGGTATGGTTGCTCCAGTGAGGAGTTGTGTACGTGCAGCACCATACTCCGGATCGAGTGCAGCTAAGAAAACCCTAACCATCGTGGAGTTCTTGTATGCCATTTGCTACTCTGTGTATGTTTTAATAGGCATGAAGCTGTGAAGCTTCTCGAACATGCCATGGAGCGAGTTGAAAAATATAGAGGACGGTCATTCTGCTTGGCCATGTAAATATCAAACTGAAGATGAAGAATCTTTGCTTCATTCTTCGCTTGGGCATACGTGGATGCCAAAATGTCTCACACCGCCTTGACGGTGGGCTGATTCACAATATGATTTGCTATCTCCGTCGTGAGGGTCCCAGAGAGCCAAATGCGCGCATACACGTCATCTTGCTTCCAAGAAGCATTGGTCCCAGTCTTATCTATCGACTCCGACTATGTCATAAATTGCATGGACCATAACTCAGAGTTGGTCACATCTACCTTCACGATGGGAGCCGGGCCTTTGAAAGTACCAGAGGAAGAAAAGATTAACTCCTTATTCTCTGACATAATGAAAGAAGGTCGAAAAATGGAACTCGACTGGGAAGTAGACTGATTGTAGCAAGTCTACACGATCATATGAAGGATTGATTATACGTGTAGACTCATACAACCATCCTCGTCAATCCTTGGTGTGTGATGGGGCTGGAAAACACGATTTATGGGTCTGAAATCACGATTTTCGATCAAAAACAGACCGTTTCAAATTGCAGATCGGGTTTTGAGAGGAGCACAGAGGCGAGCAGAAGCGTGAGGTAGCCGCTAAGAGGGTGGAGCAGCCCTAGCGGAGGGTGCAAGCACCCAAGCGGTGTCTTGGCAGGGCCCAATGGTGGCCTGGATGATGCACGATGGGAAGCAACCTTAGAGGAATGGACAGCAGCCCTATTGGAGGGTTCAGCAGCCCTAGCGATGGGCAAAGCCTTAAATGTCGAATTTCGATTTCGTTTCGGTAAGCTTAGAAAGAGGAACTCGAGGAATTTTGGTGAAATTGCCGGAAATTGGGGAAATTACTTGAAAACTCGTTTCTTTTAAATAAAGAATTCTAATATTCGTTAGTTCAATAAACGAGATAGAAAGATAGTTCTTTTTGTTAGTAGTATGCTATTAATATGATATATTACATTAAATTTCCATCCAATCATTCCAACAACCAAAAAAGTAGTATGTTGCTTAGAACCAGAACCAAATTTGGAACCGTAATTAAAAGCCCTTGGTTTCTCCTCTTGAACATGAAGAGAATAGTGACATGTAAGAAACTCTTCAATAAGAATGAGGTGACAAATATTATAACTACTAATAAAAACATATATATCAAAATAAAGAAAAAATATAAATAGCTTCAATTAAAACTTTAATTTAACTCGTAAATCGTGTGTCTAACTGATTTGGTTTGGATTTTAGATAAAAAAAAATAAAGAAACTTCTTTAAACAATGTAAATCACTCTAACTCCACACATTAGCGAATAAATAAGTGAAAATTCATTAATATATGCAAAATTCGATGAAAATGAAGGGTAGATTCCCTTATTTTTATTGTTTTGTCGAAACGACATGTAATTTCAATGAAATTCCATTGAGATTTTTGTGATATTTCATTGAAATCTTGGAAAAAGAAATAAGGTAGCGTTTCGATTTCGGTGACCTAAAGAAATGAAAATTGTGGAGAATTTTGGTGAAATTTCGTTGAATTTTGAGGCAATGGCGATGGGCTCGTGGGGCCCAGGCGGTGGCTGTGGAGGTCGCGCGATGGGATATAGGGTCGACAATGTCGAGTAGGGCTGGCGGTGGGGTGAGAAAATTAGATCAGAGCTCCAGTCTAGGATATTCGTGAAGGATATGGGATAATCCTCAAGCACATCACGAAAGCGTGAGCGTCGCATAGAATACGACGAGGAACGACTAGTCGCACTAGTTGTTCTATGCGGCGGAAATTAAATTTTTTTCATGTGACGAAACCACACGATCCAAGAATACTTCTCGAATCGTTTTGTCTAAACCACAAACAAGTAATAGGATTACCTCTTGAAGCGTGGTTGCGATCGAGTCTCTAAACGAAGAGACCTCCTGTCTCAAGTCCGATCCGACGGAGGAGACGCTTGCGAGCGCGAGGATGAATCGCGTGCATCTCGCAATCCATGTTGATGATCCAAGCGGCGGATCTCCTGATCTCGACACACGAGATCCGACGTCTTCTTCATGAGCGAGGCGCACCGAAGGAGACGGAGATCCACGAGCAGACGATCGGGCAACATAACGACGACGCTGCGGTGATGGAGACTCCCTCTAGGGCATCCATGGTGGACGGTCATATAAGAGGGAGAGAGAGTAGGCGTGTAGAGAGAAAGAGAGAGAGAGAGAGAGATGTGCTTTAATAGCATAGCCCTTGAGAGCATGCTATGCCTCTCTATTTATAGGGTTTTTGATGAAACCTAAGTATGCAATAACCTAAATGACGATCCCAAGCAATGGAACTAATGAAAAAAAAATGACAAAAAAAACTAAATGATGCACGGCAGGACAAAATCAGCAACAATAATTGACGCAGTATTCGAAATATAATACCGAATCTTCCACAAACGTTGGGCAATCAAGTAGTTAAATGACTAATGGAAATTAATAACGATGTTGCAGTTGGAATCTCAATAAATCACCAAATTAAACAGCAATATAACAGCCCACAATGCTAATTTGTACGGTGGAAAAGTATGCGGAAAGTACGCTCGTACCACAACCAACAAGGGCTCGTAGGGGCGCTTCAGATCTGATCGTCACAAAGACTGACCATCGTTGGACTGCCGGGTGCGGGAGCGGGGAGGCGCGGCGGTTGGCGTCGTCACAGCAGCTGGGGAGATTAATCGGGCAGCAGCAATAGTAGCAGGGAAAGGTAGCAGCGGTGGCGTGAGGAGACGGGAAGGCGATAGCGGGGCGGGCTGGCGCTGGGCTGGGGAAGGCGTTGGCGCGATGCGGCGTGTTTGGCGAGGGCGATGGGAGGGCGCGCGACTGAGGGCGGCGTCGTTTGGGAGAGGAGGTGAACAAGGAAGTGGCGGAGTGGTGGTGAGGGTCCAGGCGTTGGTTGTGACAGGGAGAGGGGCGTGGTTGAGCGGCTGGCGGAAGGTGAGTCGCTGGGGGGGATGGAGAGGATAGAGGCGGCGAGGGAAGGGTTGGCGGCGAGAAGAGGGGAAGAAGGGGGGAGGCGGCGCGAGGGAGAGGAGAGGATGGCGGGGAGGGGCGATGCGGTGGGGAGGGTGAGGCGAGATGGGGAGAGAGGGCGGCGGGTTTGCGATGGGAAGAAGAGAAACAGGAGGCGGCGGGAGGACTTAGGTTACGGGGAAGAAAGGGGGTCGGGGAGAGAGAAAGATTTCGAGAGGGAGAGGGAGAGAAAGAGGGAAAGGCGGCGGGGTGGGACTAGAGAGAGAGAGGGAGATCCGAGAAGAGAATTAGGGTTGGAAAAAATATTCAACTCAACTTAAATGACCCAATTACAAAGGGGACCTTTTATGGAGGCCATCCCCCCTCAAAATAAACAACAAATCCCTAAAATTAGGGAAAGAAGAAATCAAAGGAAAGGATAAAAAAAGGCCTTTTATAATGAGCCTTTTACATGGGAATTAAATAAAATCAAATAGACAAAACAAATGCTAAATAAATAAAATAAATGTTCACAAAGTTGCTATCATGCTGCATCAACACCCCCCTGCTGAAAAGAATCTCGCTCCGTTGAGATGGCATCGTGGAAATTCTGAAGTATATCGGGGCGGAGTTGTTGGAGTTCATCCTCGTCAATCCAGGTGCAATCGGTAAAGGGTCGTCCCTTCCATTTGACTAGATATCGTCGGAAGAGACCATGTCTAGTCGTCATATCTCGGATGTCTGCAATATCTTCAATCTGATTAGCATCGGTTGCGGCTGGCGGTTGGCGCATATCATCATTGGCGGGAACTGCTACTGGGGTGGCATCGGCCTGTTCATCTCCATGATATAAGAAGAGATCTGATACATTGAAGACCGGTGATGTCTGAACGTCTGGCGTCAGGTCGAGTAAATAGGCATTGGGCCCAATCCTCTTGAGGACTCGAAATGGACCAATCTTTCGTTTACTCAATTTTTGGTGGACCCTCAAAGGAAACCTCTCTTTTTTAAGGTGGATCATCACTAACTCTCCAACTCTGAACTCGCTCTCTCTTCGGTGTAGGTTGGCTTGGGTTTGGTATTTCTGGGCCATGGATTGGAGTTTGGCTCGGATTTCAGTATGGATGTGGGTTAGGTGTTCGACCAGATCCTCAGCAGCTGCACTACTTCTCCCTTGCATGGTTGTGGGTTTTAGGTCAAGAAATTGGGTAAGTGGAAAGCCGTACACACTCTCGGGATTTTCCGGTGGACCTATTAGTGGAACTGTTATATGCGAATTCAGCTTGGGGAAGAATTAGATCCCATTTGGACGGAGAGTCCCCTGCAAGACATCGCAATAAATTTCCTAATGATCTGTTAACTACTTCGGTTTGCCCATCTGTTTGTGGATGATAAGCGGTGCTATACTGCAAACGAGTACCAAGGCGGGACCAAAGCGTGCGCCAAAAGTGACTCAAAAATCGGGTATCACGATCCGAAGTAAAAGAACGAGGGACACCATGCAAACGGACGACATCACGAAAAAACAGATCAGCGACATGAGAGGCATCTGAGGTTTTTCTACATGCAATGAAATGTGCCATTTTTGAAAATCTATCCACAACCACAAAAATACAGTCAACTTTTCGCACAGTGAGGGGTAAACCTAGCACAAAATCCATGGTGATATCTTCCCAGGGTCGCAGAGGAATTGGCAGGGGTGTATACAGTCCAGTGTTCTGTCGGTGGCCTTTGAATCTTTGACATGTTTGGCATTTCTGTACGAATTTTGTCACATCCTTTCGCAACTGCGGCCAGTAAAAGCGCTCTTGGAGCAGAGTCAAGGTCTTGTCTCTTCCAAAATGTCTAGCTAAACCTCCGTTGTGTAGTTCTGAAATTAGACTCTCACGAAGGGACGTGGCAGGGATGCACAGTTGGTGGCCCTTGAATAGGAAACCCTCATGAAGAACATACGTGGCGGTTGGATCCTGTCCATTATCAACACATTCCGCATGAATTTGCCCGAAATCGGGATCAGTAGAGTAAAGGTCCTTGAGTGTGTCAAATCCTGTTGTGCTGACGGTCATTGTGGTCAGGACATGTGCTCGCCGGCTCAACGCATCGGCCACGCGGTTCAAGGTTCCGGATTTATGCTTGAGGTGGAAGGTGTATTCCTGGAGGAAACTAACCCATTTGGCATGACGTTTGTTAAGAGTTTTCTGGGAGTTCAAATACCTCAGGGCTTCATTGTCAGAGTTAAGGATAAATTCACGTTGGATCAGGTAATGTCTCCAATGCTTGAGAGCTTGGACCACGGCATAAAATTCAACATCATAAGTGGAGTACCGGGATCTGGCATCGTTCAATTTCTCGTTGTAGAAGGCGACAGGTCGTCCTTCTTGACTTAGGACAGCGCCAATCCCGACATGTGAGGCGTCGCAATCGACCACGAAAATCTTGGTGAAGTCGGGGAGTGCCAAAACAGGAGCATGCGTCAATTGATGTTTTAGGTTTTGAAAGCTCGTTTCTGCTTCAAGAGTCCAGGCGGGTGCGCCTTTCCGCGTGCATTCTACCAACGGTGCCGCACAAGTGCTGAAGTTCCGAATGAAACGTCGGTAGAAAGAAGCTAACCCTAGAAAGCTGCGAATTTCAGTGAGGGTTTTGGGTACGGGCCAGCTCTGAATGGCCTGAATATTTGAGGGATCAACCTTAAGTCCATCCGCAGTGACAATGTATCCTAGGAAGAGGACCGTGTCAGACATGAAGGAGCATTTCTTGAGGTGGACATACAGTTTTTGGTCTCTCAGGGTTTCCAGGACTTATCGCAAGTGAGATAAGTGGTCTTCTTTGGTCAAACTGTAGATCAGGATATCATTGAAGTACACGACCACAAACTTGCCAATAAAGGGCTGCAATACATGATTCATGGTTCGCATGAAGGTGCTTGGGGCATTCGACAAGCCGAAGGGCATGACCGTCCATTCATACAGGCCCTCTTTGGTTTTGAAAGCTGTCTTCCATTCGTCTCCAGGTCGCAGGAGAATCTGGTGGTAGCCACTGCAGAGATCCATCTTGGAGAACAATTTGGCACCTGATAACATATCAAGCATATCATCAAGGCGTGGAATGGGAAAACGATATTTGATCGTTATCTTGTTGATAGCTCGACTGTCCACGCACATTCTCCATGTGCCGTCTTTCTTCGGGGTAAGCAGAGCAGGAACCGCCACGGGGCTCATACTCTCTCGAACATACCCACGTCGCAGCAGATCAGTAACCTGCCGGTTCATCTCCTCATGCTCACTTGGGCTCATTCGGTAATGGGGTAAGTGGGGTAGGCTGGCTCCAGGGACTAGGTCGATGTGATGTTGAATGTCTCGCAACGGGGGTAGTCCTTCGGGCAACTCTTCCGACATGAGGTCAGCGAACTCTTGGATGATGGGTTTTATCTCTGACGGGACTTCAGGCGGAGTTGTCTCTTGATTGTCCACTTCACGTCCCATTAAGGCATAGATGGTGGAGCTCTCTTGCATTTCACGTTGGAATGTTTGGGCTTCCATCAACAACACAGGGCCCGTGGTCACCGTCTTTGATGGTGTCGTTTTATTACCAGTTTGGGCAGTCGCAGCTCGAAGTGTAGCCACTTGGCGAGGGCTAAGGGCTTCACGTTGTGGTCTGAGGGTTACGCGCACCTTGTCTATGAGAAAGGTGTAAGTGTTCAGTTTTCCTCGGTGTTCAGTGTCTCGGTCGAATTGCCACGGTCTCCCTAGAAGTATGTGACAGACATCCATAGGGGCTACATGGCACCACACCTCGTCCTTATATGAAGGACCAATGGAGAAGTTAACGAGGCTTTGACGGTGGATCGGGAGTTGAATACCACCACGAAACCATGCCACACTATACGGTTTCTCGAGAGGTTGAGTTGGCAGACCCAACTTGTCGACCATTTCTTGTGAAACGAAGTTCTCAACGCTTCCTCCATCAATGATCAGCGAACAGCGTCGTCCTCCTGAGGTGCAGGTGATTCGGAAGATGCTTCGTCGCAGCCAGCTATCAGCATCGTGGACAGCGGGGGTGAGCAGAATGTTTGTGGGCGCGCTGTCAGGAGCGATAAAGTTCTCGTGTTCAATTACCAGGAACGGACCGGAGTCGTCCCCATCCACTCCTAGAGGCTCATAGTCGTCGGCTCCCATGGTGTCAGCAGTCAAAGCACTCGGGTCTTCCATGGGTGATTCCTGTGATTCAATGTCAGGGTCTTCAGGGTCGTCGGTGGTGCATAAGTGGACAGGTCTAGCCTTAGGGTTTGGGCACTCTGCTGCTCGGTGTCCCTTTTGATAGCACCGGAAGCAGGTATCTGGTCCTACAATTGGTCGACTTCCCAAGATGCCTGGGCCGGGATTTCCAATAGGTGGTCGGACGACGGCAGTGGTCGATGGTTTGGCTTGGGGTTTACCCGCAACTATGGATGAGGAACCTATCGGTTTGGAGGTTGTCAGCGGGGTACTGGTGCGAGGGACGGAGTTCGCAGAGAAAGGCATCTTCCTTGTTTGGGCTTTAGCGAGCTTGGTCTCAGCCCGTTCAGCTTGCTTGTAGGCTTCGTCGACATCTCGGCAGTTGTGGAGGTAGAGTTCATCTTGGATGACTTGGCGGAGGCCTTGCATGTAGCGAGTGACTTCCTGAATAGGAGTCTCCTGTAAACGGTTGCGATGGACTAGGGATTGGAACCCTTCGGTGTATTCCTTCACGCTCATGGACCCTTGCCTCCATGATTGCAGTCGCGCGTACAGATCGCGTCTGTAATCTTCAGGCACAAATTTGGTCTTCAATTTAGTTTTCATTTTGCTCCAACTGCGGATTTTACTTTTTCCCTTTCGTTTGCGTTCTGACTGCAAACGGTCCCACCATAGCAGAGCATGCCCCTTTAATTTAATGGTGACGAATTGGACTTTACGTTCGCTAGGCATGGACTTCCACACAAAGAAGTGTTCGACGGTTTTGAGCCAGTCCAAAAAGACGTCAGGATCTCGTCCTCCGTCAAATTCTGGGACATCGAGACGGATACCCCGATACCATCCATCGTCGGACTTGGGTCCATTTCGTGGTGGAAATTGATATTCACCATTAGTCTGTGGAATATAGCCGGAGGTGTATGGGTCTGGAGTTTTGGGGATGAAAGGGGTGTAGTCTCTTGGTTCTTCTTCCTCACTTTCTTGTGAATGATCCTCGCTAACATGTCCGTCGGAAGTAGAAGAGCTAGAGTCACGGGAAGTGCTATTCCGGGAGTGCGGTTTCCGACCAGTGCGTCGACCTTTGTTAGGATTTTCATCACTAATGCCTGGTCCTAGCACGCGGCTATTCAAGGTAGCAATTTGTTCATGGGCGATGGTGTATTTACGATCTAGTCCGGCGATTTGTGCGCTCATGTGTTGTAATTGGGCAAACAAAGCCTCTAATGTTAATTCAGGGTGTGAAGTATAGGGGGGTTTAGAGGAACTAGGTTTGTCGGGCATGGAAATCCTAGGTTTTCTACTCTCTTTGTTTCGGGATTTTTTTTTCTTTTTGTTTTTTTTTGTGGTTTTATTTTGTGGGTTTTTTTCTCTTTTTTATGCAATGAATGAATGGAATGCAGACGAAGTGCAGAATCGTTAGGCTTTGATACCAAATTGATGCAACCTAAGTATGCAATAACCTAAATGACGATCCCAAGCAATGGAACTAATGAAACAAAATGACAAAAATAACTAAATGATGCACGGCAGGCCAAAATCAGCAACAATAATTGACGCAGTGTTCGAAATATAACACCGAATCTTCCACAAACGTTGGGCAATCAAGTAGTTAAATGACTAATGGAAATTAATAACGATGTTGCAGTTGGAATCTCAATAAATCACCAAATTAAACAGCAATATAACAGCCCACAATGCTAATTTGTACGGTGGAAAAATATGCGGAAAGTACGCTCGTACCACAACCAACAAGGGCTCGTAGGGGCGCTTCAGATCTGATCGTCACAAAGACTGACCACCGTTGGACTGCCGGGTGCGGAGCGGGGAGGCGCGGCGGTTGGCGTCGTCACAGCGGCTGGGGAGATTAATCGGGCAGCAGCGATAGTAGCAGGGAAAGGTAGCAGCGGTGGCGTGAGGAGACGGGAAGGCGATAGCGGGGCGGGCTGGCGCTGGGCTGGGGAAGGCGTCGGCGCGATGCGGCGTGTTTGGCGAGGGCGATGGGAGGATGCGCGACTGAGGGCGGCGTCGTTTGGGAGAGGAGGTGAACAGGGAAGTGGCGGAGTGGTGGTGAGGGTCCAGGCGTTGGCTGTGACAGGGAGAGGGGCGTGGTTGAGCGGCTGGCGGAAGGTGAGTCGCTGGGGGGGGATGGAGAGGATAGAGGCGGCGAGGGAAGGGTTGGCGGCGAGAAGAGGGGAAGAAGGGGGGAGGCGGCGCGAGGGAGAGGAGAGTATGGCGGGGAGGGGCGATGCGGTGGGGAGGGTGAGGCGAGATGGGGAGAGAGGGCGGCGGGTTTGCGATGGGAAGAAGAGAAACAGGAGGCGGCGGGAGGACATAGGTTACGGGGAAGAAAGGGGGTCGGGGAGAGAGAGAGATTTCGAGAGGGAGAGGGAGAGAAAGAGGGAAAGGCGGCGGGGTGGGACTAGAGAGAGAGAGAGGGAGATCCGAGAAGAGAATTAGGGTTGGAAAAAAATATTCAACTCAACTTAAATGACCCAATTACAAAGGGGGCCTTTTATAGAGGCCATCCCCCCTCAAAATAAACAACAAATCCCTAAAATTAGGGAAAGAAGAAATCAAAGGAAAGGATAAAAAAAAGGCCTTTTATAATGAGCCTTTTACATGGGAATTAAATAAAATCAAATAGACAAAACAAATGCTAAATAAATAAAATAAATGTTCACAAAGTTGCTATCATGCTGCATCAGTTTTGGGATCCATGAATCTCAATCCATGGGACATATAAAATCAATGGATGAGATTGATTTACGTCTAATCCAATGGTCAAGATTGTTGTTGGTAAAAACCAACAACTAATAATCTAATTTAAATCAAATATATTTGACACATCAAATATAATTCAATCCTAAATTAGATCAAGCAATTAAGGAGAGATTAGCATGGAGATCACTCTCCATAAGGAAAGGGGGGAACCGCTACCACATTCCTTGTGGGAATGTGTAGCCGTCCACCATCTCCTTATGGTGGAGGCAATCTCATGCAATATCATGAGATTGCATATCTCCATGGATTTCTCCCATAATCTCCAACAACTTTTGTTGTGATTTATTCTCTAAAAATAATTCATAATTAATTTTGAGAATATTACAATCTTGCCACTGGAAAATTGTGAATCACATTCACAACCCAAAACAAAATATAATTTACATTTTTAATTAATTACACAATGTGTATCCAATACACATTAATAATTAATTAACAAATATAAATTATAATTAGCTCTCTCTAATACATTATAATCATATTTATAATATATTATGAATAATATGGATAGTGCTATCCACATTATTCATATCCATGATAATTAAATCAACTTTAATCATCTTGGATCTCTATTCTCGCGTGCCCAAATAATATGAATCACATTCACATTATTCACATCTTTGATAATCAAATCACATTTAATTATCTAAGATAACTCTCCTTATAATATGAATCAAATTCATATTAATCATGATAATTAAATCACATTTAATTATCGATTTTCTCAATGCTCGGATACATATATCAACAATAGAATTATCCAAGAACTCTTTCAAAGATAATGCGCTTTCTCCGCGAATACTTGAGATAAGGACAGGGCGATTGTATTGTTCCACGTATAGTGACTTGGATATTGAGATCACATCTCAAATCCAGATCTCAGGCCTCTCATAGATTCTTGATTAAATCAAGACCGTAAATCTAATCTTCTCATTGAATCTGAATCATATTCAGATTAATGTCCAACATTTGGACTAAGATCAGATTACTTCTCTACTGAGAGTAGTCATTAAAATCCAGACCCCTTTCATCACTCCCTAAGAATGGAAGTGTCACGGTTATACAATCGTTTATGATCACATCACCCTCAGGTATTCCCAATAACTGTACATCCTGCATACTGGAAGACTCAGAATAATCCCGAAGTATAAGATCAATTTTACACTGTCTACTTCAGAAATTTATCACTAAGGTTCTCATTCTATCATTGGGAGTTGGTATCGATCATATACTTTCGAAAAGTATATATCATACCCAGGTGTTGATCATATACTTTCCAAAAGTATATATCAAACCTATAAATTCAGTCAAGCTTCCAAAGCGAGACGACCGTGCACGGAATTTGATTTTCCCAACATCTCATGAGTGAGATCATGTTTTCCGGTTCAGTAATGAACATGTATGATCCTTTTGAGAGATCGTATTACTCATATGCTCTTATATGCACACCAGCACGCCGGTGTATAGACCTTGATTAGGACATCAACCTATTGGTCTGTCAAATGTACATACTCAGACATATAGTAACACATCTGTCTCCGGTCAGAGGATGCGTGCCTATATCATTACAACATACGACATAGGATTTTGGTTATCTCGATCTCGTTAAGTCAACTCTTTGACCTAACTTACCTAACACCTCCGAATCTCTATTCCTATGTAGAGGACCTGCATCAAGAGGTCAGTTAGATATCATCCTTTAGAGAAAGGATTGTGATCTCCTTTTCAGGCTGGAGATTATCTCTTAATAATCATTTGACGGTGCTCGATGAGTCCTCAATCTAACGCTTTAGATATTCATCCAAGTACCAGTCTCTATGATTCAATACTTGAATCGACAGATGTATGATCATCAAGATGACCATTGTACATAACCCTAGTTGTACTAAGGGACCTATTATGCAAATTATTTATTCTTCATTTTAGATCAGGGAATGATATTTATTGCATAATGGCTCGCCGTGGGCTCACATGTCCAACAGTCTCCCACTAGCCCAAAGAGCCATTGATGGGCTAATCATTTAAACCCATACTCATGTGACAATCATAAGCTATTTAGAAAATAGCTAGGTAAGCTGATCAGTCACTCTGTTCCCAAGAGACTACGCCAAGTCCTTTTACGGCACTTGCATATCTCCTACTAACAGTGTTCGCATCCAATGCGAATGTTGCATCTTATGCAACCAATACTCAATTTTGTTATAGTGTCCTTGACACTATAGCTCGATAATTATTATACCCAGTATTCCCTTAATCCTTATCAGAATACCTTTATTCTTGGAGATCTCTACTCCTAAGGTATCTACAGTTAAGACCCTTATAGATCACTATCTACAAGGTCTTAAACTTTTGAAGATAAGACTTTGAGATCACTATCTCTAAGTTTCATCATCTTTGAATATATTGTTATTACTGCAATCAAGTGTTTTACCTCCATAGTAGGATTAGTAACAGTTTACTACTCCCACTGCATGGCAGACATCTGGCTCTTGTACACATCTAGCATACACTCAGCTTCTCAAAACGGATGCACAAGCGCAAGCAGCTCTAGCATTCACTTCCCCAACTCTTTGAGGTGTCATCCCTTTAGATAGGTTACTACCACATCTTAAGGGAAGAAGCCTTAATTAGAATTTTTCAGAAAATGGAATATGCCTAAGGTGTATTACTAATGTGACGGTCCCAATACCCTCTTCACTTTTCTTCTGAACATTTTCAGAACTAAGATCTAAGAGGTATTCTTGAGATCATATCTCAAGGCATGGATTAGCCAGTCTATAAAACACTTATTACTATCATCTACATATAGCACGATGAATACAATGGCACTCCCACTAAGCTTCATATAGTACATCAAGATATTATCTGAGATCATAACATTTATGAATTCATCAGATCCAATGTTCCAACTACAAGAAGCTTATTTGAGTCCATAGATGGAGTTTCTTTAGCTTACACACCTTGCTTTCCTCAACCATGAAGCCCTGGGGCTACTTCATGTGCATATTCTCAAAGAGGTATTCATGGAGGAATGCAATCTTGACTTACATCTTGAAGATGTCATAGTCAAGATGTGTAGCTATAGTCAGCAATATTTGGATGGGTTCAAGCATGGTCACTGAAGAGCAAGTCTCATCACAAGCAATGTCTTCTCTTCGGTGTGCAGCTCATGGCTACGAACCGTGCTTTGAAGGTCTCTACCTTCTCATCAGGTTCCCTCTTTCTTCTGAAGATCCATTTGCACCTTAATGGGTCTAACCCTTATAGGTGGATCCTTGAGGGTCTATATATAACACTTGTATAGGAAGTCTACATTAGACTTTTATTGCTAACATCCATCTTTCCATGTCATGATCCTCGGGAACTTCATCACATGAAGTCCGATCATTTTCAGACTCAACTGACACATGGAATACATCCTCAAACTCATTTGAAGAAGTATTAGTGTTTCATCTTTAATTATTCTTTTAGGGTGCGTTTGGTTGGGGGGTTACCCCCCACTTTGGGTGGGTTACCCCCCAAAACCCATATTCCCAACCCACTAGTGGGGCCCACTCTCTTTCCAACCAAAAAAATATATATTATACCATCATATCATCTAAAAATCATAAAATACTCAACTTCTACTCACCATTCCAAACTTCAATACAATCACATCACAACAACCACCTACTTTTTCAAATTTCAATATAATCATACCATAATAACTACCAACTTTTTCAAATTCCAATACAATCACATCACACAAACTCTCCCAACCCTTAACCCACCAACCAAACACACAAACACAAAATCGGGTTATCCACCCCTAGATAACCCACGAACCAAACGCACCCTTAGTTTCCGATTTTAGGAGCCTCATTATCTTTTTCAAGATTAAATGTGTTCCTTTACTTCATTTTCATCTTGATTCTTAAGAGAGTCATCCTCTAAGAATCACATTCTCAGAGATGAGATCCTTTAAGAATCTCAAAGACATAAAGTAGGTATCCAATACCATCCTTTATTTTCCTAATGAAGTAGCACTCTTCAATGCCAGATTCCAGCTTAATTACATGGAACCTTATTAAGGATATATAATGTAGTCTCTACCACATATATATACCTGGAAACTAAAAGATAATTATGCTAAGATTAATCATTGATCAAATCATGTCACACATGATCAATTGTATCCCCTTACACCTCTACTAAGTTAAGGTTCATTATGAGGATTGAGATAGGAATGATATTCACATCTCCATAAGGTATTCCTTGAATTCATCTAATAGGTACAAGCTACCTTGGTTAGATCAAATTCATTTCTTCTTCCTTCAAACTTTGGTTCTAAACCAAAATAGTGAAATCTTTGAACATTTCAAAGGTTTCTTAGGTGAAGAGAAGAAATCTCATATCATACATAATCATCAATAGATATCACATATCCATAATGTTTACTATGATATAGATGATTCACATACATCAAAATGTATGAGATCCTGAATACCTTGACATCTTACACATTTCCCAAAGAAGGGTGTATTGGACATTTTACTTTGAATACAATACTTATAAGTATGCAAGTTTTGAAATTTTAGACATTCTAAAGTTTCATCTCTTAGTTGTCCATTCTCATTAATAGACATATGTCCAAAACATGATGCCAGATCATTGTCAAATGATCTTTATCCTCCTATTGATCTTTAAAGGTTTAATTTTTAGTATTAGAAATCTTAATGAACCATTCATTAATTTTCTAATTAGTGGAGTCCACTAGATGTTAGATTACTATCAGAAATATCCCCATTATAACTCTTTATGATAGGTCTATCTAAGAATTCATGCTTATTCCCAACATTTAGAAATAAACTACGAGTATATTCTAATATCCATGTCATAGAGACATTCTCTAAGACTAAGGGCTCTCCCACTGAAAATATGACGTATATTCATCTGGTGGAAATTGTTGCAACAATTGCATCAATCCCAACATGGATGACCATTAAACCTTAAGATCAAAATTCTAATATTCTAATACGTATGCAACCAATTGCAAGTGTTATTAGAAGATTGAGATACAATTATTAGACTTTATCTTATCAAATAAGTCAATTTCAATGATTATATGTAGATTATTTTGATGTATTATCGGATTCCTTCTCTAAGGATTCTAGATAGATTTGATAGTCATACTATCAACACATCAACTTATTACAATATTGGCATTCATACAACTCTTTGGATGTCATATGGAAGTTACAGAAGTACAGTCAACTCTTTGACTATACTTCTTACTTGGGTCCAACCCATGCTTCCATTGCGCTTCCTTTATCTATAAGCAACCATTGCTCAAGACAAATGATCTCTTTTGTTAAAAATCAAAAATTTCAATATAAGAGTATTTTAACATTTATACATGCTTCATTCAATTCATACAATATGAATATTATGAAGCTTCATGAATGACTAGAGTATAGATAGTAGAATGATGACAGTCATCGTATCTACATCCATTTAAACTCTTAAAACTTAGATTCAGGTAGGTACTCAAACAATTTGAATACATCATCTCCAATAGAGCCACCATTCTGCATAATGCAGAGAACCATGTCATTCATGATTATATGTCGAGAGCACATATGTATGTCAGAACATCTTTTAGATTTTATAAGGATTATTTGATAATTACGATCATTATCGACATGTTACTTCAAAAGTACATTCGATGAGATCAAGACTTATAGAGACATACAAACCCTAGGGTTTTAGTCCTATTGTCTATTTAATTATCATTCCTCATTATTATGAGGAAACTTGCATATTGCAACCACATACATTATGTGTCCAACTGCAAGTACAATATCTGGATCATGGGTCCAATCCATGATATTCTACTGGCTATTATTGAGTATAATATTGAGTGGGATTAACGAAGGATTATCAAAAATAAGAAATTTGCATAAACATATATAAATATATAATTTACTTTGATTTAGGAATTTTTATATCAAAGTTGTCTTGCCTTGTCAATACTGAAAGTTCATTCCCTTAATTATCTTTTTTTTTTTGAAACTACATCCCAATAATATGATAACCTGTAATTCGGATAAAAAGAAGCGGAAACACATTCCTCCTTGCATGTCCAACTTGCATCTCCCAATTCAGTCTTTAACACACGGGCCCACCACCCCTAAGGTGATGTTGACCTGTCATTAATTAAACCAACCGTCAACAGGAATACAACTCGCTATGCGCAATCCAATATCGCCCCAATATATGAGGACCCGATATTGGGGTCACTACGCATACGTCATTACTCTTTCGAGAAGTGACGAGCCCGATCCAAATGGATCATATGCAGGAGCCGTCACTTCGGACAGGTGTCTCCTATATACAATACCTGGCGACGGAACCCTTCGCCTTGGCGGGAGACCATGGATGTTACTTATATGATCCTCCACCTCATATTCAAATTTCAATTAATTATCATGAATCATATTCACATAATTAATTCTTCCAAGGGAAATACACATCTATTCATAATAGAGTGTTTTTAATTTGGATATAATTAACTTAATCATATTAAATTAATTATCAATCCAATTCAATCAACAAATTTGATTTTACTTGAATATATGGTATTATCTCAAATACGTATTAATTCGAATTTTAATGATTAGAAAAATACATCATGATCTCTCAGGCATCATTCGTTCCCTACCCGTTGTCATGGCCAGTACCGGCGGAAGTGGGACGGACCGCATCCGATGCAACCCGCTACCCCAGCGATCCCCGACTAGACACCATATCCGCCTCGGGAAAAAATAATGCAGAGTCAATCACTTTGTACTTAAGCTGATCATCGGTTCTTCAATCGAAATTATACCATATAGTAATAATCAAAACATTTTTTATTATAAGGAAATTTGCTAGACAAATTCTCAATCCTATTCAAGCAAGGAGTTTGATGATTGTGGTTCCAATTATGATCTAGATCAAATCTAATCAATTTATTGGTTGAGGCCAAGTCAATTAAGGAAATAATCATTCAATATTTCTCAAATATTTTCCATAATTATTTCATGAAATTAACAATTAATTTCACTAACTGACAATCACATGGTTCTTGATTAGGACTGTAATTTCAGCAGTGACCCCTACTTACTAAAATTAACATATCTCAATCAATTAAAATCCAAATTAGACAAAATCAATTTTCAAAGATTGCTAATTTGATTTAGAACAGAACCTAAGTAATATTTCACGCATTTCGAGGCGGATCAAAATAGTAATTAACTCATTAATCATGTTAAGATTCGCAGTTACCACAACAGTGAACACATGTTCATTAAAACAACCATATCTCGAGCAAACGGAATCCAAATTACGTAAACTCAGATCCTATGGTTTCCTTATTTAATGGAGAACAAAATCCAAGTTTTATTTTCGTATTTAAACAATTTAAACAGGGCCGAAAATAATCAATAAACAGAGATGCGATAATGAAATGCGATAAAACTTTCGCAACCCTAACAAACCCAAGACGCCTTCGGTTTTATGGATCGTATCCAAAACCTTCGACCTACGCCTCTGATACCACTTGAAGGATATGGGATAATCCTCAAGCGCATCACGGAAGCGTGAGCGTCGCATCGAATACGACGAGGAACGACTAGTTGCACTAGTTGTTATATGCAGCAGAAATTAAAATTTTTCATGTGACGAAACCACATGATTCAAGAACACTTCTCGAATCGTTTCTTCTAAACCACAAACAAGTAATAGGATTACCTCTTGAAGCGTGGTTGCGATCGAGTCTCTAAACGAAGAGACCTCCTGTCTCAAGTCCGATCCAACGGAGGAGACGCTTGCGAGCGCGGGGATGAATCGTGTGCATCTCGCAATCCATGTTGATGATCCAAGCAACGGATCTCCTGATCTCGACACACGAGATCCGACGTCTTCTTCACGAGCGAGACGCACCGAAGGAGACAAAGATCCACGAGCAGACGATCGGGCAGCATAACGACGGCGTTGCGGCGATGGAGACTCCCTCTAGGGCATCCATGGTGGACGGCCATATGAGAGGGAGAGAGAGTAGGCGTGTAGAGAGAATGAGAGAGAGATGTCATTCAATAGCATAGCCCTTGAGAGCATGGTATGCCTCTCTATTTATAGGATTTTGGTATCCATGGATCTCAATCCATGGGACATATAAAATCAACGGATGAGATTGATTTATGTCTAATCCAATAGTCAAGATTGTTGTTGGTAAAAATCAACAACTAATAATCTAATTAAAATCAAATATATTTGACACATCAAATATAATTCAATCCTAAATTAGATCAAGCAATTAAGGAGAGATTATCATGGAGATCACTCCCCATAAGGAAGGGGGGGACGGCTACTACATTCCTTGTGGGAATGTGTAGCCGTCCACCGTCTCCTTATGGTGGAGGCAATCTCATGCAATATCATGAGATTGCATATCTCCATGGATTTCTCCCATAGTCTCCAACAACTTTTGTTGTGATTTATTCTTCAAAAATAATTCATAATTAATTTTGAGAATATAGCAATCTTGTTATTGGAAAATTGTGAATTACATTCACAACCCAAAACAAAATATAATTTACATTTTCAATTAATTACACAATGTGTATCCAATACACGTCAATAATTAATTATCAAATATAAATTATAATTAGCTCTCTCTAATACATTATAAACCACATTTATAATATATTATGAATAATATGGATAGTGCTATCCACATTATTCATATTCATGATAATTAAATCACATTTAATCATCTTGGATCTCTATTCTCACGTGCCCAAATAATATGAATCACATTCACATTATTCACATCTTTGATAATCAAATCAGATTTAATTATCTAAAATAACTCTCCTTATAATATGAATCAAATTCATATTATTCATGATAATTAAATCACATTTAATTATCCATTTTCTCAATGCTCGGATACATATATCAACAATAGAATTATCCATGAACTCTTTCAAGGATAATGCACTTTCTCTGTGAATACTTGGAGATAAGGACAGGGCGATTGTATTGTTCCACGTATAGTGACTTGGATATTGAGATCACATCTCAAATCCAGATCTCAGGCCTCCCATAGTGCTTGATTAAATCAAGACCGCAAATCTAATCTTCTCATTGAATCTTAATCATATTCAGATCAATGTCCAATATTTGGACTAAGATCAGATTACTTCTCTACTGAGAGGAGTCACTAAAATCCAGACCCGTTTCATCACTCCCTAGGAATGGAAGCGTCATGGTTATACAACCATTTATGATCACATCACCCTCAGGTATTCCCAATACATGTACATCCTGCATACTGGAAGAATCAGAATAATCCCGAGGTATAAGATCAATTTTACACTGTCTACTTCAGGGATTTATCACTAAGTTTCTCATTCGATCATTGGGAGTTGGTATCCATCATATACTTTTCAAAAGCATATATCATACCCAAGTGTTGATCATATACTTTCCAAAAGTATATATCAAATCTACAAATTCAGTCAAGCTTCTAAAGCGAGACGACCGTGCACGGAATTTGATCTTCCCAACATCTCATGAGTGAGATCATGTCTTCCAGTTCAGTAATGAACCTGTATGATCCCTTTGAGAGATCGTATTACTCATATGCCCTCATATGCACACCAGCGCGCCGATGTATAGACCTTGATTACATACTTAGACATATAGTAACACATTTGTCTCTGGTCAGAGGATGCGTACCTATATCATGACAGCATACGACATAGGACTTTGGTTATCTCGATCTCGTTAAGTCAACTCTTTGACCTAACTTATCTAACACCTCCGAATCTCTATTCCTATGCAGAGGACCTGCATCAAGAGATCAGTTAGATATCAGCCTCTAGAGAAAGGATTGCCATCTCCTTCTCAAGCTGGAGATCATCTCTTAATAATCATTTGACGGTGCTCGATGAATCCTCAATCTAACTCTTGCTGATCTATTGTGCAAATTATTTATTCTTCATTTCAGATCAGGGAATGATATCTATTGCATAATGGCTCGTCGTGGGCTCGCATGTCCAACAATTCGCTCTGACACCATGTGGAGATGAAAGAACCAATCGTATTACTGAGAGGCCCTAGGGTTCTCGTATATAGAATAGAAACATGTTGGGAAAATTATAAGACAAAGAAAATAGAAAATACATGAGCAATATAAATTATAAAAAATATATTAACAAAAATCAACCAAGTAGTCGGGTTGATCGACTAATGGCTGACTAGGCCTAGTCGAGTCGGCTAGCCCCCCGCCCTCCGACTCGATTATCGGCCTAGTCGGCTAACTTTTATAATAGTGCTCGTGGTAGCACGTGGATGTGCAGTCACCCATGGCGATGCGCAGCTACGCATAGAGGGGTGCTGGTGGCAGCTAGGGACCACGCAGAGGGCTTCTGCGACGGCTGGGGACCACACGAAGGGTTGTTGTGGCGGCCGAATGCCACGTGAGGTCCGCGCAAGGGGTTGTGGAAATGTGTGATGTGTGCAAGGGCGGTAAGTGGGGGCTAGGGCACAGGTGGGGTACGAGAACTCCAATATAGGACCATCGCTCGGATACCATATTGGTAGAAAACAATGAATTGCTTATTCATGATGCCATAGAAGACGGAAAGAATAGAATAAATAAAAGAGAAAAGCAAACTAATTATCTCAACAAGAACCAATAGAAAAAACTGAATAGACTAGTTTGAAGTGGTTAGGCCAAAGGATGCCCATGTTAGAAGGCACAAGATGTTTAATAATGAGCTTATTGACAAATGACAAAGTTAAAAAAGGACCATAGGAGTTGTTACGTATGCCCTTCCTTATTTGGATTTATGTGCAGATAAATTAAGATAATAAGGATAGCAGAAGAAAATGTAATCAGCTATTTTTTTGTCTTTATTTAGTGTTCATATAAATTGTTGATTAGAAGAAACAGGCAAAAAAATGTCCTACAGAACAGCGACATTTTATCTTTCCCCTGAAAATAACATTACGGTATTAGGAATAACGTGTGCTTCGTTATCCCTTTTCCCTGAAAATAACATTACAGTATGTGGAATATCACGTGCTTCGTTATAGGCATATAATTAGAAAATACAGTCAAAAAAACCTACAAAGTTACCTCTGCCTCAGACTTAAGTTGAAGCGTTTTATTCTCACTGCCAATTAAATTGTGATCAATCTCCATCATGTCGCCATTTTTCCCTTTCACAACATTTGAACAAGCTGTCTTTGATTTATCTTTTCCAAGAGAGATATTTCTAGCAGTTTGTGACTGCAGAAGTACAAGAGACAAGCCTACTTTCTTTTCATCTAATAGTTGCCGAAATGGTGTTGCATTAGGACCTCCAGGTTCATGATCTCTCTCAAAAATCTCAAGAGAAGATGATAAAATTTCTAACCTACGCTTCACTAAATCAAGTTCGACTTTGCTTTTTGTCCTTTCCTCGTTGCATTCTCGTAAGGAAGTTTCAAGCCTTAGTTTGTCATCTCTACAACAATCAAGACTGATACTGCAGCATTCCAATTCCGCTTTCGTTCTATCACAAACATCCCGCAGCATTTTTCTATCAGAAATGATTTTGTCCAACTCTCCCTCAAGTTCCACCAACTTTGCAGACAGATCATTGTTTCTTTTAAGATGGGAAACCTCATTTTTCTTCCTAAACTCTAGCTCATCAACAGCATTCTGCAATTTCATCAGCAATTCTTCTCCATGCTTCTTGGAAGCACAGAGCTGATTTTTCATTTCCTGTACCTTTGTTTCACATTGTTCTTTAATAAAAGCCATTCTCAATGTCTCTTGGATAGCTATCGATGGCCCTTCAATTTCTCTCTTTTCCTGCATATGCAAATACTCGGCATCTGCTTTATCTTTTAGCTCCTTCAGATGGATAGACAGATTCTTAAATTCCTCTGTCTTCAAAATCTGTTCAGAGAGTCTATAACTAAGTTCATTTTGCTGTTCCCGCAGCTTCACCAAGTTGTCATCAGATTCCTTCAGGAAGGCCATATACTCTCTTTGTTCATCTAACTTCAGTTTCAGTACGGTCAATAAGATGTCAAACTCATTTGTTGCCGATCTCAACATATCTACCTCTTCTTCAAGATTCTTCACTATTCTTAATTGATTGACTTCGTTATCAGACAATGACTTCCCTTCAATTCCTTCTTGTTCAGTTACAGATCCTCGTACTTCACATGGTGCTACATTTCTGTTGGAACTTTCACGTTTTAGCATCGAACTTACAACCACGTCATTCTTGAAATTTACATTTGTCGAGACAGGTACTAGTCTACCATTTTCATTGATACATTCTGATTTCCAAGGTACAAGAAACTTTTGTGTGTGGTTCTCATCAAGGTACTTCGACTGAAGATCTTTATAGCAAACATCCAACGAATTTAGCTGATCAGACAGCACCTTTGTTGCTGTTGAAAAGTGAGTTTTGATAAAAGTCACTTCCAAATCTGCTGAGATTACAAACTCGAGAAATTCTCTATTTTGAGATTCTAAATCAGCCATTTGAACAAGGAGTGATTCCTGAATTATAAACTTGTTTTTACTTTCTTTTTCCTTCAGCAAAAGGTTCTTGTATTCGGAATTTTTTTCTTCTAAGCTAGCTATCTGAAGCTGAATGTCTTCATGTTCTTGTTGCTGCTCCCTGAGAGCTACAATCTGCCTTTTCTTCTCAACTAGTTCAGCTTGTATGTCTGTAAATAAGCCCTCAATTTTCTGTCTAGTACCTTTCTCAACATGCAGTTCGTCACGTGCAATAGCCAAACATTGATTTATATTACTTTTATCATTTTCTAGTTCCGTCACTTGGGAATGGAGTACTGTGAATTCATGTTTAAGATTCTCAGCATGCTCCTGGTTCTTCAACAAAGCACATTGCAAGTCAGCTTTTTCTGATTCCAAATCCAGCACCCGTTGGTGAAGAACGAGCAACTCGGTCTTTTGGCTATCAAAATGCATCAGCTGCCGATCCTTCTCATTGGCATCCAAAGTAAGTACAGAGACTTTGCGCTCTAAGTTCTCCCTGCAGACTTTTTCAGAGTGATGGTCAACATATGCGCTTTCCAACAACTCTTTCAATTTATGAATTTCGGCCTCTAGATCAGAAACTTGAAGGTGTAAAGAAAAATTATCATCATCAGCTTTCTTTTGTAATTCTTCATATTTTGTGAAACAACAGTTTAGATCATGATTCTTTAGTTCCAGGTCAGATATCTGTTGTCTAAGATCGAAAATTTCATATTTCTGCTCATCAGTAAGTACACTTTTATTGTTCAAGATACATGTAAGATCCCTTATAGTGACTTCGAGTTTTTGTTCTGAGTCCTTCCCTCTCTGAATCTGTTCATCCTTGTGCGAGAGCTCACTTTCAAGCTTTCCAACAGTTGAACTAACTTTTTCTCTCAGCCTCCTTTCAGCAAGCATTTTACCATGTGCTTCCTCCAAGCTTCTATTAGCATAACCAAGGCTATTTCCTAAATCGGTTATTTGAGACCGAAGAAGGAAAATTTCATTTTCATGATATTTTCTAACTTCATGGCATTCAGATAAAGCAAGAAAGAACTTACTTCTTTCATATTCCAACTCTTCAAATTTTCGGTGTAGTTGGGATAATTCAGCCTTTTGTTTCTCAAAACAAAGTAGTTGATGATCCTTCTCATACAGTTGGCTTGTAAGATCTGCAACTTTAACATTCAGCTTCTCCATACAAGATCTCTCTGTTTTCAGGTCAAGATCTAGAGATCTTCCACACTCCTGAAGTCTAAAAAGTTCAGTTTCCATTTTAGAGAGTTGGACACAAAGTGAAGCTTTTTCGCCCTCCAATTGTGTCTTCAATTGTTCACTAGTAAACACAAGATGTTGCAATTGAGATTTATTTGCTTCCAGCTCCAAAATTTGCAAGTTAAGATTAGTAATTTCTGATTTCTGCTCATCAATATGCACCTGATTTTCAACTAGTCTGACTGTAAGGTTTCTTAAACTATCATTTATTTTCTCATTCAAATGTCTTCCCCTTACAATGTCATTATGTGCAGAAGCCAACCTTTCCCTTAAGTTGTAAATTTCATCCTCCAGTTGCAGATTTTTGTCAATTTCCAACTGAATAGAGACCACTAAGCTTTCTTTCTCATGCATGCAGCTCATGAAACATAATTTAGTCCTTTCAAGCTCCTCATTAATTTTTTCAAGCTCATATATTCTTTTCACAAACTGACTGCTATCAGTGATTGTTCGTTGCAGCTCCAGTTCCACAGAAGCAAGTTTTGATGACAACTCCTTATTCTTCTCAGCCTGCAATGCTTCGGCTTCCAAGAAACTGTCAAGGTTTTCAGAAGCATGCTGCAGTTTCAGTTGAAGATTTTCATTATAAGAATTCGTTTCATTCAACTTTGTGGCGAGCTCCTGCAAATGCAACTCCGTACCTCTTAATAAGTTACATATAGTATTTTTTTCTTCCTCTACTTCTTTCTTTTGCCTGCTGAGATCATAAATCATCTTACATTCCCCTTCTTGAAGTTTCTCCAGAAGCAGGATTTTGTCTACCAGATTTTTTTCACATGATATATTCACAACAGAAGGTTTACTTACCAGATCGTCAGAGTAACTAAAGTTTAAGCACAGATTCTCTAGCTTTTCATTAGCAAAATTGACTTCTCTCTGTAAATCATTAACAAGAGAGAAATATTCGGAATTTTCTCTTTTCAATGCATCATTATTTTCCAAAAGGGAACTAAGCTCCTTCTCGAGCATATCTTTGCTTGCTTTCTCAAAGGCCAATCTTTCTGCATTACAAGCTTTATATTTCGTATCGAGTTCATTGAAATTCCTTGTCAATACTTGACACTCAGCAACCCTTTCAGACAGAAGAAAATTCTCATCTGAAATGTCTTGTATCTTAGCCTCCAGAATATGGTTTCTCAGAGTCAAATCCTTGCATTCAGTAATGTATCTAGCTTCGCTATATTGTAATGTTTTGGAATGATCAACCATATTTTGTAGCTTTCTCTCCAAAAGTTGATTGGAATTCATCAAATTGCTCAGCTTCTGTGAAAGCTCATCACACTCCTTTTCCAGGAGTCTAATTCTGCCTAAATTTTCATGTAGTACTTCTTGTAAAACATATAAGAATACTTTCAAACTAACATTCTCTATAAGCATATCAGAGAGCTCCGTTTTTGTTTTTACATAACTCTCTTGCAGGACAAGAAATAATCTTTTCATCTCTTCAGTAGTGTGGGCATCATTCATTGATATAATACCTGCTTCAGCATACTCATTCAAAATTAAACAGAGTTGCCTTGAGCTGTCGGTTATGGAACTCATGTGAAGTACGTTAGAATTCAGTTCAGATTTCCATTTTACCTGAACGGTGTCCTTTTCAGTAACATGGGAGAAATCCTTCTCCAAATTCCAGTCACTTACACAGGAATTCTTTTCCATACACATTCCTGCTTTCAGAGGCGGCTCTTTGGAAGGCATAGTTTTACTTGAGCCTGAAGTGACTAAGTATTGCTCAAGGTTCTTGTCAGGGTTAACTGTTCCTGCACCAAACATTATACATTTTAGAGTTATTAAGTTGGCAGATCTATCTATCCCAGGTAATGAATCCAGGAGTTTGGGTACAGTTCATACCTGAGTTTTCAGCACAATCATCCAAAAGTATCTGCGTAAATTCAGCAAGTGATTGGCGTGCCAAATTTTCACTGGTTTCAAATAATGAAAGAACCTGGCTAGAGAGCAGCTCAAGATCCTTCTGTAATCGTTCAGCAGCAAGAGAATAGCTCCATCTTATTCTCTTTAGCGTAGTTTCTGAGGCACATAATCGTTTCTCAAGCTTTCTCTTAAGTTCATCGAAGTTACGTTTATCCTCAGTAAACTTCGAGGACTGCTCGTTCATGTCCTGCTGCATCTTCTCTATCTGGATTTGAAAGGCAGAAATAGTATGGCAGCATTTCGAGTGTTCAGACTTGACAATATCCAGTTCATCAGAAGTGTTTCTATGGATATCTTCAAGATCCTGGATAAGAGTTTCATAGTAATGTTCCATCTGGCTCATCTTCTTTAAGAGATTTTCCCGCTCAACCTTTGATCTTTCTAACTCAGCTAAGAGTTCGCTTAATCTCTCTTCCATCATATAATTAGAATCTTCTTTAAATTGATCTCCAGACGTACATGCTGAAACCTTTTTTAAGCTTGAATCTTGAGCATCATTCATTACATCCATTTCCTCAAGCTCAGTATTGTCAATAGAAGTTATGATATCTTGTTTCAGATTCAAAAAAACAGCCTTTAAATCAACTAAATCTGAAAAAATGTTAAAATCACTACCACTGCATCGATATTGTGTCTTGTTATGGATTTCTTTGACTTTGCTTTCCGCATAGGTTAGATCATGCAGCCATTTCATCTGTTGGGCATGCAATGGATGAGCCCCGTTGCCAACATCAATATTAACATTAACAGTTTCAACAACAGAAGCAACAGATTTATCAGCTTTGCTCATTGTTGTTGGCATCTGAGCACATAAATACACAGAGTTCCCAACTTCGAGTAGAGAGTCTCTGTTTTTATCGAGTAAAGGGAAGATATCCGGAACAGAGCAATCAGTTATTGCACAACTCATGGTTAGTGTTTCTTTTGCATGTTTTAACTCTTCCATATCAGCTCTGATTTTGATGCACTCAGATTTCAATATAGAAACATCTTTGACCCATGATTCTCCCGAAGTGATATCAGTAGATAGCTGCTGGAGCGCATTTTTTGTTTCTAAATGTATTTCATCTGCAAGATTTTGCAAACTAACTTCCATCCTGATATCTGACATGGATGACTCTGCTATTTTCAAGCTTCCATATTGTTCACCAGTCCCTTCACATGTTGTCGTCAAGTCACTGTCTATTCCATGGTCCGAACTCCAATTATGCACCATGTCACCACATCCTTCAGCCAGAATATGGTTATTGGGCTTCTCCACCATCCAAGGTAACGTAGCATGACCAGATACTTTGCTTGTAATGCTCCTAGCATCAGGTGTCCCTATAATGTCACTCTTTTCGGTACTTATACTTTCAGACGTGTAGGATGAAGAACCAAGTCCAGCAGTGGCATCTTCATGGTTTTCATTGGACTCCGACACTTCTTGAACTGAAGGAAGCATTGCCAAATCAGGCTTGAATTTAACCCTGTTGTCGACCTGCTCAGCAAGGAATATTAAAGCAACATATGGAAGATTACTAGGTATACAATTGCCAAAGTGATGATGTTTAGTAGCAAAGAGATTATTCTTACTTTCTACAATTCAACCGGCAAATTTTGATAATAGTTAGGAATTCAAAAATAGTTTGATTCGAAGAAATGCTTTAAAGATGCTGAGAAATTTATTTTTTTCTTATCTATGTATTTTCTATTCCTTTCATATCTATTATCTAATTTGCCCTTGAGGATTTCTCCTTTCTATATAAGAAAACTGTATGGCCTCATGAATAAATAAGTCCTTGTTTTGCTCTCCCCACATGGTATCAAAGCGATGGTCCTGGACAGGAGCTCTAGAACCCTAACCCTCTCAACACCAACCGACCTCCACCCCTTGTCGTTGTTGCCGTTGGACCCACAAGGGACTCCTCCAATCGCCGCCACGCGCGACCACCACCACCCCCCCACCCGAGATCTCACATCGCCGTAACCCCCACGCAAGGGCCTCGCCTACCGCCGCCCCACCATTGCACCCCCTCTCGCCGCCGCAGCACACCCTCCTGCCATCAGGGGCCCCACACCACCTTATCTCACCATAGTGGGTCCTCGCGGCCCCTCTCGGTGTCACCCCTTGCCATCGTGGCAACGTTCAACGCTGCCTCAGGCTTCCAGACCTCTGCCCCCCCCCTCCTGGTTGCCTTTTCTGCTTTAGAGGAAAATTTGCGGTATGATGCTTGCGGAAAAGGGTGATTTTAAACCTATAAATCACTCCATCGGCCCAAGTATGGACTCGTAATTGAGGGTGATGGTTGTGGTATAAGTCTACACCCACAATCAATTCACACATGATTGTGTAGACATATTTACATCGGTCAACAGCTCGGCCGCTGATGAACAGGAAATTCAGCCCTTTAATAATGTGGAATTAATATTCAATGTTCATTGCAGTCGGGCTGAACTAGGTCTATCAAAAACCATCTAAGTTGGATATGTCAAGGAAATCAAATGGTTGTATTTTATTTTACTTGGCAAGAAACCAAGGTCGAACTCAGGGATACGAGCCTCTCTCGTGATTATTCAGACTCTTATTTATCTATTTAAGTGTTGAGTTGGAAAACCATAGGTCAATCAATGTTAGAAGACAAGACAATGCATTAAAGCAAATATAAAACATGCATTTTTTTATTTTAATCATGCAAATCAACAAGCCCAAGATCAGAAATACTTGAGCCATTTAAAACACAAGTCAAATCAGGGTCAAATAATAAAGCACTCTTCATTCATGTAAAAATTAGGCACGAGAATCATTAAAATCAAGACACAATCATTAAAATAATACGTCAAATTTCGTAGTGTCAATTGTGAAATAAAAGCATGTCATAAGAAAGACAATAAAGAGAGCTTCAAAATGCCATGGAAATCGTCTCAATCGGAGTTACGAAGCTCAAGATATGCATAAAAGAAGACAAGGGCATAACTGAAAGAAAAACATGAAAGATAACTACAAACAGGTCCCTGGGAGGGACTAAAATGCAAATAAAAGAAAGTCGGGACCTTCCCTGTAAATTACCCACACGCACAGGGGCATTTTTGCAATTATGAAAACTCGCGAGGGCATAACTGCAAAATTCCCCAAGTGTGTGTGTTACGTGATATCAGGACCTGGATGCAAATTTGAAGAAGTCGGTGGGCCTTTGTGAAATTTGCCCAGATGGCACGTGATATGCACGTGGTCTTCCAGGCTCGGGGCAGATCTGAGGCTCGGAAGCAGCTTCGGATAGGCTCGGCAGAGGCTCGGGGGTCTGGAGAGGCTCGGGATAGGTTCGGAACCCCCAACCCTAGAGCTCTGGCGCTGCGGCTCGGATGTCCTCTGGAGTTGACACGAGGTCGGTCGATCACCGTCAGATCTCAAGGATCCAACGGTACCTAGAGGTGGTGCTCATTGGCGACGTGGAAGCTTCTGCAGCGTTGGATGTGCTCCACAGAGGATCATCCAACGGTGCTTGTGCCTTCGTCCTCGGCCAAAGCTGGCGGCGGAACCAGACCTCCGACGAAGTGGTCAGAACTCCGTCGCTCGTCTCTGGTGTCGGTGAAGCTCGCCCGATGCTTTTGAAAGGTTGTCGATGAAGCTCAGGAGCTGGGCAAGCCACGACGATGCTTGATGTATAGTCTTGCTGCTCCGGTGATGGAAGCGAGGCTAGACAAAAGTGACCTGGCGAGATCTCCGTTCATTGAAGGCTCTAGGACCTGCAGCGTTAATTTGATAGCCGAAGCGTGGTGCACAAGGTAGTGATGCGAGGATGAGTGAAGTGGAGAGCTTTTATGAACGGAGAAGGCGGCAGCTCTGAGCTCCTCCGCCGTGGAGGGCGGAGGAGATGGGCCGGAGGTGATCTGGGGTATGGAGGACAGGGATGATGGTCGGAGGTGAGCGCGTGAACGGGGGATGTGAGGTGGAGTTACTGGTGAGGTCTATGAACGGCGATAATAGGAATGGCGACCTAATTAATTAAGCAAAGAAACGAAGAAATTGCAAAGAAGATCGGAGGGCTTACCTGAGGTTGGGCGGAGCGGAGGCCTAGGCTTGAGGTCCTTGGAGGACCTTGGGGTCTTCGCACATGTTGGTCGGCCGTTCCAGCGAGCTCAGGCGGGGCTTGAGCCACCGCAACACAGCTGTGAAGCTGCGGGTCTCACCGGGGGTGTGGGGTCGTCATCGCTCGATCCTAACTCCTCCCCCTGTCACAGCGAGGAGGAGGTGGGTTGGGCCCTTCCCCTCGTGAAGGTGGACCGGTGTGGCTAGAGGAGGCGACGGCGTATTTGAGGGGCAAACATGGTAGTTCGGGCTAGTGAAGGGAGTGGGTTTCGTAGAAGATATGGCATGAGTGGGAGGGCGTCGTGGAACGAATGGACGACCGCGAGGATGCTGGACGACAGATGAACGTCGTGGGACGGTTAGCGAGTAAGAAGGGCGTCGGAAATGATGGAGGAAATGGGAAGGGCGAGGCTGCTGCGCAAGGTGGAGAACGTGCGATAGAGGGGGGAACTGGAGGTTGACGACGACGATTCAACCGTTGGATTTTGCAATCCAACGGTCGAGAAGAAGGCGCCATCAAGCAGCCGTGATCTGATCGAAGGCGGCAAAATCGGAGGGCCCAGGATATCGGCACGTGTCACATTGTCGTTAAGGCGCTAGTGGAGGGTTGTGATGGCCTCTGTGATATGATAGTACGGCGGAGAAATATAGCGGGAATAGGTGGTGGAGATTAAGCCTCCCGAATATGATCGGGCGGAGGAAATGCGGCCACGTGGCGCACGGAGGACTCGGCGCTAGCATGCGGCTGTGATGAGAAGCCAGCGTTGATCGAAGGGCTGAAACAAATAGGATGCGTGGCGAACTGGAGTCGTTGGATCAAGAACAGATACAACGGCAGGAAGCAAGGGGCGGACTGTACAAAGAGGCTGGGCCATGTGGCTTAACCAGAAAGGGCCACGTGGCCCAATCAGATTATTAGGAGAAAGATGGTGAGAAATGGATGAGCAAATGGCCGAATTTTGAGAAAACTCAAAACATGAAAGTTGTAGATCTCGACGAGATCTACAAGTTTCATGTTAACCAAAAATGGAAATGAGGTCATTTGAAGACACAATATTTTTAGGGGTATCTTTAAGGCTAAAAACACCATGGATTTTAATTTGTGATTTTTTTTGTGATTTTTAAATTTATTCAAGACTCTGATAAACACAGGACTTTATCTGGTATTTATTGACACACTTTTAAGCAAGGGGGTTAAAAATGAATAATTAAGATGATGAAACCGAGTTTCATCAGTTGCGTCCTTTCGCAACCTCTTTATCATGATGTCAAAAATCCAGGGTAACTTCCCCTCCAGTGCCTTCAAAGGCTAGGCAAACATCGTGAAGAAGAATGGGACCAATTATGAGTTATAATCATACAGTTCATAACCCTGATGCAGTGCAATAACAAGGAGCATATTCTGATGCAGCTAAAGTCTGTTGACAAGACTGGTGTGAATGCTTTATGGAAGTAGGATGACGTGTATGTGCGTATATGGCAATCGAGTACTCTCACCACAGAGATAGCCAATGATTAGGGATGAGCATTGGGCCGGCCCAGCCCACCAAGCCCATCCCGGCCCAAGCCCGAAACTATTTTGGGTCGGGCTCGAGCTAACAATTTGGGCACATTTATTGATTGGGCCAAGATTGGGTTTGGCTCGGCCCAACCCATCTGACCCAAAAGCATGGCCCATTTAAATCCCGAATTAAGGCCCACGAGCTAAGCCCGATAGGGAGCCCAAAGCCCGACCCATGAACCTGATGGAAGGCCCAAAAGTGCCCCCGAGTGGGTCTTAGCCAAGGGATTTCCAACAAATAAAGAGATAAAAAGATAGGGTCGATGAATCCCCCTCGCGTGAGTGACCAAATTCATGGTGTAGAGATTGCAATAGATTGCGTTGATTGAGGGTATATTTGTTAAGAGAATATTCTACAAAGAATATTCTATGTTTAAGACAATATTCTTGTAACCTGTAGGGGTATTTATGTATTTTTCTCCTTTGAGCACTCTATGGTTTTGCCCTATATAAGGACTCCTAGACCTCTCGAATAAGACAAGTCTTTCTATTCTTTCATAGTTTCCACGTGGTATAAGAGCAGCGGTCCTAGACCGGTGTTCTAACCTAATTCGCCCCTTTCCCCTCCCACCCCAGCCCCATCACGTGCCACCTCCAGCCCTAGGGGCGCTGCCTTGGGCTCTCTGCGTTCCGCCTCCAGCCTTAGGGGCGCAGCCTCAGGCTCCCTGTGATCCCCTCTACCTTTCGTCTCCAGCCCTAGGGCGCTGCCTCGAGCTCCCTCCTCTTCCGTTGCACGTCGCAACCACGTGCAGCCCTAGGGAGCCCCTCCCTTCCTTGTTTGTGACCCCACAGTACCAACCTCACAGGCTGAGCGCCTCCAGGCCGTGAGCCCCAAGCCGCCAGGTCGTGCGATCTCACTTCGCCAGGCCAGGGGGTGCATTGCAAGGAGCCTCGCGTGCCGCCAATGGCCAGGTTGAACGTCTCCCAGTGCTTTTGATCCCTCGTAACGCCGCCTGGGTGATGCAATCTGCTCACGCGTCACCAGACGCCTTCACCAGCCCTGCCAGGCCTTGCTGCACATCCTCACCAAGCCCGCCAGGCCCTCCTGTACGCCATCACTCTGGCGTGTTCTAGGGTTCTAGGGCATCTCCACTGGTTGGGTTGCGTCGCAACTAGGTAGACTTCCCACCTCGGGCCACGTCTTGGCCCCTCCCTGCGCAGCAATGCACCTGATGTTCGATTAAGAACAAGATATATTCTTCAGGTCACTTCTTCTTGACCTAAGACGCCACCATGACGACCACTGAGACCAAGCCCGTGTCCTATACTTCTTCTTTGATGGTACAGGGCATTTCAATCAAGCTGAAGGGTTCTGAAAATAATGTTCTATGGTCTCGGTCCTTAAAAGTATTTATCGATGGCCATCGCAAAAGCTATATTCTTACAAAGGACGCACGTGCACAAACTCACAAAGACTACGACACATGGTTTGTTGACAATAGTTAAGTTATCACCTGGATGACAAACAGTATCGATCCAAATATACTGCTAATATTCTTTACAAAGACATTGCTAAGGTAATGCGGTAAAACCTGGAGTGCGTGTACTCTTAGAAGATGACCTAGTCTCCTCTTTCTAACATATACACGAGGATCGGGTCAGCCACTCAGGGATATTCGAGTCTTATTGGGTACTACAGGCTTCTTACGAGCCTATTTAAGGAGTTCCTTATCTTTCAGCCTGCATGTTGTGATAAACAGGTAGGCGAACGCGTTGAATGGCTAGTTTATCGATTTCTTTCAAAATTGAATACAAAATACAAGACGGATCAGTTTCTAACGGCGGACAATCTACCGAGCCTTGAGACCATCTTTGGACGATTACAGGAGCTTAAGGCTCCAATTCATCAATCTACCATCTACCCTGCTACAGAGACGACGGCTCATTATACCTCCTCGAGATATAGAGGGCGTCAAGGAGGCATGGTCGAAGTTTTAGACGTGAACGTGGTCGTGATTCTGGACGCGGTCGTGATTCTGGACGGGGACGTGACCGTGGTCGTGGTCGTGATTCCTCTGTTGCTCGGTATCTAGCTTGTGTGCATTGTGGACGCTGGAATCATCCTTCTAACATGTGTTGGACAACTTTAGGCATACAGCCTAATGCCAATAATGCATATAATGAAGAAGCTTCTAATGTAATTGAAGATGCATCTGCTCAGCAAACTAGAGGGGTACAAACCCCATTTACTGCTTCTGAATATACTCGTCTGCGACAACTGCTACAAGACTCTGCTTCCTCAGCCGACAATAATATCGCCTCCGCCTCTTCTGCTAGTCTAGCTACTACCTCAGGTACAATAGCAAACTCAGTCTCTACCTCTAAACATGCATGTTATAGCCTCTGGAGCCTCTACTCATCTGACATGAGAGGGAAGCTTGCTTACTTACTCCCAACCCCTCATCATCAGTAAAGATTGTTCGGGTTGCTAATGGGGTTCATTCCCTGATTACTGTTGTTGGTACTGTTGATTTCTCTCCCAAGCTGCGATTAACAGATATTCATTGTGCTCCTGCTTTTCCACTCAGTCTCTTATCTGTACAGAAGCTATGTCGTGGACTTAAATACCGTGTTATTTTTTACGCGTTCTATTGTTATTTTCAAGACATCCGGACGAGGCAGGTCTTTAGTGGGGGACATGAGAGGAACGGCCTCTATCACCTCAACATCCCTTCTGATTCAAATTTTGCGGGTGCAATATCCATCTCTGACGATCCTCTTCTGTGGCACCTTCGTCTGGGTCATCCTTCAGCCAAAGCCCTCTCCATGATGTTCCCTGAACTCTCGACGCTCAAACCCTTTGAGTGTGAGGCGTGTCAGTTCGGGTAGCATAATAGAGCCTCCTTTCCTACACGGACTGAGCCTTGCCACCGTTCTCCTTTTTTGCTTGTTCATTGTGATATCTGAGTACCATGTCCGATCCAAACTTTGACTGGTCATAGATATTATGTTGTCTTTGTGGATGACTACAATCGATTATCTTGGGTCTTCTTATTAAAAGAACGTTCAGAAATTAATAACGTTGTCAAGAACTTCTTTCTTTATATCAAAAAATCTTCTCCACTACTATTAAAATCTTTCGTTCTAATAATGCCTTGGAATTTACAAACAAGATCTGACGTCGTTTTTTGCCTCTCAGGGCGCCATCCACCAAAAATCTCGCCTATATACCTCTCAACAGAATGGAGTAGCAGAAAAAAAACTAAGACATCTCCTTGATATTGCTTGCTCCCTTCTTACATAAATGAAGGTTCCGAAGAATTATTGGGGACATGCTATACTGATTGTTGTCCACCTTATAAACGGGGTCCCCTCGGCATCACTTAACGACTCTACTCCATTTGGCTTACTATACCGAAATGACTCACTTTTCCCTCTACCTCTACGGATTTTTGGATGTACAGCATTTGTTAATTTTCATAATCCCGATAAATTATATCCTCATGCGATTAAATGCGTTCTCCTGGGCTACTCTCAGACTCAAAAAGGATACAAATGCTACGATCCTTCGTCCATCGGTATTACATATCTGTCGATGTCACATTCTTTGAACAAGCATCCTTCTTTACTCAAGACATGTCAGATATACCATTAGACCTTCCTGCTCCACCTATTATGTATAAAAGAAAACATGTCTCGGGTCTTGTTCATGTTCCTTTGTTGCAGGAGAATATGCCAACTTCAAGTGCTCCCACCAACTCTGTCTCGGATGATCCTCAAGAGCTTCCCATCGCTCTACGTAGAACCAAGAGGCAATGTACACCTCATCCAATATCTCATTTCACGTCCACTAATAGATTATCATACTCTAACAAGAGATATGCAGATGCTCTTATGACAATTTCGGTTTCCAGAGATCATAATAGTGCACTGAAGGATTCTGGATGGCGAAAAGCAATGTATGAAGAAATGGACGCCCTTACTTCCCGGAGAACATGGGATCTGGTGCAGTGCCCCATGGAACAAAATATGTTGCCTGCCGGTGGATTTTTACTACAAAGCAGTCTCCAGATGGCTCCATTGACAAATTGAAGGCAAGACTTGTGGCTAAAGGCTTGACACAAACATATGGAGTTGACTACTTCGAGACCTTCTCACCTATTGCACGAATGGGCTCCATACGGACCATCATCTCAGTAGCAATAAACAAGGGCTGGAATATTTTTCAACTGAATGTCAAGAATGTATTTTTATATTGCGATCTAGAGAAGGAGGTTTACATGATGCAACCTCCAGGGCACGAAGTCGAGGGGGAGTATGTGCCGACTTCACAAAGCAATCTATGGCCTGAAGCAAAGCCCAAAGGCATGGTTTGACAGACTAAATACAGAAATTGGTAATCGAGGTCTCCAGAGAACTACATCTGACTACTCTGTTTTCATTTGAAAATGATCATCTCGTACTGTTATACTTGTTGTATATGTAGATGATATGGTTGTTACAGGAGACGATGATAAAGGGGTGCCGAAGACTAAGGCTTTTCTGCAAAAGGTTTTTGTCGCAAAGGATCTTGGACAACTTCGCTATTTTCTGGGCATAGAAGTCTTACGTACCAAGAAAGGACTTCATATGTCACAAAGTACTGCCTAAATATACTAACTAAGGCATGATTACTTGGATGCAAACCCTCTGGTATTCCTGCAGAACAAAGGAAACACTCTACCTCTGTTGATCCTCCATTTGAAGACACTACACGATACAGAAGCCCAGTTGGAAAATTGTTGTATCTTACGGTTACTAGACCAGACATATCCTATGTGATGAGCAGAGCTAGCCAAAACATGGAGAAACTCTGTTACAGCCATTGGGAGGACGTTCTTCTGATCCTTCGATATCTGAAGGAATCATCCGGACGTGGCCTATTCTATGGGGCAAATGGATACACTGATGTTGTTGCCTATGCTGATAATGATTATGCAAGCTCGCCTGAGGATTGTCGCTCCACTACGGGATATGCTATGATGGTAGGAGGAAACCTTGTTAGTTGGAGGAGCAAGAAGCAGACTGTAGTCTCCCGATCCAGTGCAGAGGCAGAATACAGGGCAACGGCTCAAGCTACATGTGAAATTACTTGGCTACAGACTTTTCTGCAAGAACTCAGCATCGATATCACCACTCCTATTCCTCTATACTGTGATAGCAAATCTGCTACTTACATTGCCACTAATCCTGTGCTCCACGAGAGAACCAAGAACATCGAGATTGACTGCCATTTCATTCGCGATGTTGTACGAGGAGGCAAGATTGCTACACGACACATCTTGACAGATCTTCAGCTTGCATATATATTTACAAAGGCCTTGTCAAAGAAGCGCCTTTCCTAGATTGCTTCCAAGTTGGGCATTATCGATGGATATGCTCCAACTTGAGGAGGAGTGTTAGAGATTGCAATAGATTGCGTTGATTGAGATTATATTTGTTAAGAGTATTCTATAGAGAATATTCTATATTTAAGAGAATATCGTGTAAAACATAAGGGTATTTACGTATTTTTCTCTTTTGAACACTCTAGGGTTTTGTCCTATATAAGGACATCTAGACCTCTCGAATAAGACAAGTCTTTCTATTCTTTCATACTTTCCACACATTGAAAACAAAACAATTATTTAACAATAAAGAGATAAAAAGTTATAAAGGTACAACTTATAACGAAATATACAATCAAAATCAATAATCAAGTGGTTTATAGGATTGGAAATTGTACAAACACATGGGTCGGCTCGTGCCAGACCCATAAAAATTGGGTCGGCCTAGGCTCAACTGATATCCCACATTTCATGGGTCGGGCCAACCTGGCCCATAATAATTGGGTTGGGCTTGACCGCCAAAAACCAAAAATAGTGGGCCTAGGCCAGACCCAAAGCCTGAAAAAATAAATGGGATTGGGCTTGAGCCCAATAGGGCCCGGCCAAAGCCCATGCTCATTACTACCAATGATATCTTGCAACAGTCCACTGCCAAGGCAATGTTGGATATCATTGTGGCAAACTATGGTCGGGCGATTAATGAGACCAAGAACTTGCAACTATAATGTGACATTTTCATGACCAGACAGAATAGACATCCTTTGTACACCTACTCTTCGCTTCAGAAACTGTTTAAGAAAGTGCACAGCTTCATGAACGGGATCAAGTCTACAGAGCATCAAATGATGTATAGGAACTCCACAAAGATTGGATTTTTTTTAGAAGCTCTTGACCCTGAATACGATGCAGCACACACCCAATTTCTCACGAGTGCATCTATACCTCGTATGGAAGAGGATTTTTTTCAATAAAAAGAAAGGGTGGAGTCTCAAGATGGGACCCACCTCAAAGAAGATATATATATTAACCAAATCAAAAATGCATATTACAAGTTGTAGTGCCAAGATCCATGCAAAGCCCTACTATGCTCCAACAAATTATCAATGTAGAACGACACCCCACAAAAAATGGGCACATTCTTAGCACACCAGAGGGCCCAGATATGTGTGAATGGCACCGTACAATCATCCTAAGAATTCCCACAGAAAGCCTTGATCGAGCCCCGAAATGCATGGGTGTCATCCACCTTCACCATGGAATCCCAACACATTCCCAAAAACTCCTTGAGAAAGTGCAACCAAAAAATAGGTGGTCCAGATCCTCGACCCCCTCGCTGCATCTTGAGCATATTAGATTCCCTATGTGAAGAATCCTATCCATGTAATCTTTCGTTAGCACGCGACCATATCTCGGCAACCAAAGGAAGACCTTAATCCTAAGTGGCATATTGCTCTTACAAATCATGCTGAGATATCGTCATAAGTCACCTAGCAACTCCACCCTAGAATCCAAGAAGAACATGTATGATTTCTTGATTGAGAAAGTACCATCTGCCCATGTCCAATGGTCTCTACCTTGAACCGGGTTGTCCACATCTACGAGTTCACTTCCCATATTCAAGAAATCCTCC
This sequence comes from Ottelia alismoides, assembly GCA_037367405.1. Classification (NCBI taxonomy): domain Eukaryota; kingdom Viridiplantae; phylum Streptophyta; class Magnoliopsida; order Alismatales; family Hydrocharitaceae; genus Ottelia; species Ottelia alismoides. Next base: position 131,228 of record JAZKJV010011398.1, on the reverse strand, counting down.
ATCCTTCGTTCTGAAAATTGACAACCAAATGGGGAAGCAAAGACTCCACAGACCATGACTACTTGACTGTGCAATCCCTATCGCTTGCCAAAGCAAAAAGCTTTGGAAATAGATTGTGAATCAGGGCCCCTCGTAACCATCCATCCCTCCAGAAATCAAACAAGTAAACATTGCTAGCCTCATCCAAGCCATCAATTACCGTAAAATTTGACAGATGCCTTGCCATAGAGAGGATGGGCCACATGTCTGCGGTGGCACTAAGGAAGCACCAATTCCACATATAGAGTGATTTAGATGGCAAACCAACTCTTCCCAATTTCCCTACAATCTTACGACCCACTTGGCTAATAAAGGCTTGTTTATAAGCTCAATTCTCATCACCCCAAGCCACTAGAACTCTTTGGCTAGGTTAGCTACTCCGAACTTACTAGATGAACACCCGTCCATTCCTGTCGCGCATCAGCCCAGAAGAATAGTCTCATCAATGACTCCATCCTTGAACGTGCACCCGCCAGTAGCAGCCTTGTGGAAAAATAAAAGATAGGAATAGTAGTGAGAACATGTTTAGGTAATACAAATTTCTCGCCTCGAGAGAGAAACGAAGCCTTCCAACACGACAATTTCCTCTCCAACATATTAATAAATATGTGATTCATCACTCTAATTAGCTGAAAATAGAACTTCGTCTCGAGAAATTAGGTTCATTTGCACTTTTGTATCACAAAATTAGCATCCATGCATTTGAAAATAATTTGCATAATTTAGCATTACATTTAGCATTCATATTCATGTGTACATTTTCACCTAACTTCACTCAAGTTAATTAATCCATGCTAACTCCAATTGACATGAAACTAATTTTATTATGTACATATCACTAACCTTAATCAATGAAAAATCCTAAAAAAAATACTAACTTGTACATTTATGAAATAAACCCAAATTGTAATTTCAAGATAAAAAGGTGTAAACATGGATATCTCTCTCGCACAATATCTAATTTCACATTACTCACTTTTGAATTAATGTACATTCAATTATCTACAAATCAAGATCAAATTTAAAAGAATAGTTCATTTGTGAAAATTGGATTTTGGGGCTTAACTATGCATTGTACATATTCACTGATTTTAAACCCTATTATTTCATGAACATATTGACCCTTTTTGATGTATTTCTTCATTTCTTTATTTCATTTCATGTCATAACTAACACAATGATGCAGCGTGACCCCAAATTATGGGGCCACATTTATCCAATTAAATAATTATCATTTTTATTTACGTTTTTAGCGGTCGTAGTGGTCCAATTTAATAATTGAGATCGTCTGTGATCTCAACGTTGATTTCGTAGAGTTTAATTATAATTGTTGGTCAATTAAATAATTAGAGTCCAATTAAGTTAGTTAGAGGTCAATTAGGGTTAAAATAGTTGTAATTTGATTATTTACTATTTTTGTAAACCCTCTCTCCTATATAAAGAGAGGGTAGTCCATCAGTTTTAGTCAGTCAGTTATGAATTGAAATTTGAGTTGATCTCATTTTATCCCCTCTCCTCTCTCTCCCTCCACGCGATCTCCGCGATTCTTCTCCTTCAACCCCTCGTTACCGACGAGAATTTCTCTTCTCAATCCCTCTCTTCTTCCACCAAAAATCCACCAAAAAAATATATTATTATTTTATTCGCTGTCGCCGAAGCCGATTTGCATCAAGTGGTATCAGAGCATGGCCTTTAGATCGTCCTCACGATCTAACGATCCGCCCCGGCGTCCGCATCGACACCATCGTTCGTCCGAACAAACACGACGAGCCATCTCCACCATCGACGCCACCTTCAAAGAAACGGGAGACATGATACGTGATTTGCAGGCCAACCTCCAATCCATGTTTCGAGACTTCACGGCCAACCTTGAGGCCTATCGCGATGCCCAATCAAAGCCGCCAACTTCCGAAGCCGTTAGCATGAGTTTTAACGACGAAGAACTCGCCGTGGAAGCCGTTCAAGCCGCTGTCCAGACTGTTTTAGAAGAAAAAATCGACGATTCGGCTGCTGTCCCGCACATTCCAGACTCGATTTCGCCATCGAAATCGGCCTCATGGGTTCCGGCGACCGTCCCGGCACCTGCACCCCCTCCCACAACCCCGGCGACTTCCCCTGTTCCACCACCACCCGCCAACAACACAACCCCGAGGTTGCCCCTCGCACGCCAACCACAGCCCCGCAATTCCCCCACCGCACCGCGCGAAACCCGATTGGCAGAACCCCGAACCGCCGACGCAACAGAACACAAACCAACCCGGGCCGACCCCGCTGCGACCAACGCCAAGGCCACCACCAACACGGCCTCGGCCCAGCACCTCGTCACCACTGCGTCCAGGCGCTTCGCGCGCGCCATCGCGGCCCCCTGGCTCGTCGTCACAGCCCCCTGGCCCGCCATCGCCGCCCCCTGGCTCGTCATCACAGCCCCCTGGCCCGCCATCGCCGCCCCCTGGCTCGCCATCACAGCCCCCTGGCCCACCATCGCCGCCCCCTGGCTCGCCATCGCAGCTCGCCATCGCAGCCCCCTCCGCTCGCATCTGCAGCCGCGGAGCACCGCCCTACGGAACACCGTCCACCATCTCGCCAGGCTGACTCCAGCTCCAAGGCCCCGAGCTACTACCGCCGCCGACCTGTCGAGTATTCCCTGCCGCCCCCCCACACCTAAAAAAGGGGTTCGAACCCTAACAGGGCCGAGAATGGGGGCACACGACTCCCTGAGATTGGGGGAACTGATTTGGAAAACTTACGAAGAACCCCCCCCTGATTTGGGTTTTTATTTAAAGGGAGAAGATAAAAGCCACTCTCTCAATATGGGCTCAATTGGAGGGGTACGAAAATTGCAGTGGTACCCTCCAATTGGAAAAAATTATAAACGTAATGTTGAAGATGATCCCATGGGAGGAAATTGAAGCCCCAATTCAAGGATGATTTCTCCAACGATCCACCTACATCACGCAATTCGTCAGGAGCCGAATTTTTTAAAGCGGTGGAGAGTTGATGCAGCGTGACCCCAAATTATGGGGCCACATTTATCCAATTAAATAATTATCATTTTTATTTACGTTTTTAGCGATCGTAGTGGTCCAATTTAATAATTGAGATCGCCTGTGATCTCAACGTTGATTTCGTAGAGTTTAATTATAATTGTTGGTCAATTAAATAATTAGAGTCCAATTAAGTTAGTTAGAGGTCAATTAGGGTTAAAATAGTTGTAATTTGATTATTTACTATTTTTGTAAACCCTCTCTCCTATATAAAGAGAGGGTAGTCCATCAGTTTTAGTCAGTCAGTTATGAATTGAAATTTGAGTTGATCTCATTTTATCCCCTCTCCTTCTCTCTCTCCCTCCACGCGATCTCCGCGATTCTTCTCCTTCAACCCCTCGTTACCGACGAGAATTTCTCTTCTCAATCCCTCTCTTCTTCCACCAAAAATCCACCAAAAAAATATATTATTATTTTATTCGCCGTCGCCGAAGCCGATTTGCATCACACAATGTTTTGAGATATTTGTTATCTTTTATATTGCTTATGTGTTTTCTATTTTCTCTGTCTTCTTCTTGTAATTTGCCCAACAAGTTTCTCTCCTATATAAGAGAACCCTAGGGCCTCTCAGTAATGCAATTCATTCTTTCCTCACCACATGGTATTAGAGTGACGATCCTATATCAGAGTTTTGACCTAATCCTCGCCGCCACCACAAGCTCTAAATCGTGCACTTGAAAATAATTTGCATAATTTAGCATTACATTTAGCATTCAAATTCATGTGTACATTTTCACCTAACTTCTCAAGTTAATTAATTCATGCTAACTCCAACTGACATGAAACTAGCTTCATTGTGTACATATCACTAACCTTAATCAATGAAAAATCCTAAAAGATACTAACTTGTACATATCCGAAATAAACTCAAATTGTAAAAGATGTAAACATGGATATCTCTCTCGCAAAATGACCGATTTGACATTACTCACTTTTGAATTAATGTACATTCAATTATCTACAAATCAAGATCAAATTTAAAAGAATAGTTCATTTGTGAAATTGAATTTTGGGGCTTAACTATACATTGTACATATTCACTGATTTTAGATCCTATTATTTCAAGAACATATTGACCCTTTCTGATGTATTTTTTCATTTCTTTATTTCATTTCATGTCATAACTAATTGCACAATGTTGACATATTTGTTATCTTTTATATTGCTTATGTGTTTTCTATTTTCTTTGTCTTCTTCTTGTAATTTGCCCAACATGTTTCTCTCCTATATAAGAGAACCATAGGGCCTCTCAGTAATGCAATTCATTCTTTCCTCTCCACATGGTATCAGAGTGACGGTCTAGATCGGAGTTCTGACCTAATCCTCACCGCCACCACAAGCCCTAAAACGTGCACTTGAAAATAATTTGCATGATTTAGCATTACATTTCGCATTCATATTCATGTGTACATTTTCACCTAACTTCACTCAAGTTAATTAATTCATGTAACTCCAACTGCCATGAAACTAACTTCATTATGTACATATCACTAACCTTAATCAATGAAAAATCCTAAAAAATACTAACTGTACATATCTGAAATAAATCCAAATTGTAATTTCAAGATAAAAAGATGTAAACATAGATATCTCTCTCGCACAATGTCCAATTTCACATTACTCACTTTTGAATTAATGTTCATTTAATTATCTACAAATCAAGATCAGATTTAAAAGAATAGTTCATTTGCGAAAGTTGGATTTTGGGGCTTTTGTACATATTCACTGATTTTAGACCCTATTATTTCATGAACATATTGACTATTCCTGATGTATTTTTTCATTTCTTTATTTCATTTCATGTCATAACTAATTAGACAATGTTGAGATATTTGTTATCTTTTATATTGCTTATGTGTTTTCTATTTTCTATGTCCTCTTCTTATAATTCGCCCAACATGTTTCTCTCCTATGTAAGAGAACACTAGGACCTCTCGGTAATGCTATCCATTCTTTCCTCTCCACATGGTATCAAAGTGACGGTCCTAGATCGGAGTTCTGACCTAATCCTCGCCGTCACAACAAGCCCTAAATCGGCAAGAGCCGAGAACCACCACGCGAAGGCCTCTCTATTGTGGCCCTTGCACGCCACCACCGGCCATCGCCCACTGCTAGCCTCTTTGCGTGCCTCCTCAAGCCAGCAGACCACTGTCGGAGGGCTGCTAGGGCCACCGAACCACGTCACCAACCACCAGCGGCAGGCCTCATGCCGCCACCAGGCTGTTGAGCCTCTCCGAGGGTGCCGCCAACAGGCCTCCAGGTCGGGCTTGCTGCCGCTGCTACCTCCTATGGGCTCGTAGGCCCCCCTAGACTTCTCCTTGGGCCTCGCTTGTTGCCGTCAAGGGCCTCAAGGCCACCCAGCAATCTGATTTGATCTGAAAACAGATTGATTTTGACCGGAAAACATGATTTCAGACCTATAAATCACGTTTTCCGGCCCAAGCGTGCACCAAGAATTGACGAGGATGGTTGTATGAGTCTACACGTACAACCAATCCTCCATATGATTGTGTAGACACGCTCAGATCGGTCTACTTCACAATCGAGTTCCATTTTCGGTCGTTCTTCTATCATGTTAGAGAACAAGGGTGATATCTTTGCTTCGAGAACAGAATGATTGATCGGCTTACCTAGTTATTTTCCTAAATAGCCTATGATTGTCACATGAGTGTGGGTTTAAATGATTAGCCTATTAATGGCTCTTTGAGCTAGTGATAGATTGTTGAACATGCAAGCGCACGACGAGACATTATGCAAAAAAAGTTATTGCAAATATCGTTCCATGATCTGAAATGAAGAATAACTAATTTGCATAATAGGTCCCTTAGTACAATCAGAGCTATGTACCATGGCCATCTTGATAATCATACAGTTGTTGATTCAATTATTGAATCATAAAGAATGATGCTTGGATGAATATCTAAAGAGTTAGATTGAGGACTCATCAAATGGCCTCAAATTTCAGCGAAATTCAGTCGAATTTCTGTCAAATATCGATATCCTGTCGAAATCGAAATTCGACCAAAATGGTCGAAATGACCGAAATATGGGGGCCCTAGTACAAAAAATGACCGAAATTTCGGTCGAAATTTGACCGAAATTCTCTTTCGATCAGTCACCGAAATGGTGACCAAGATCGACATTTAAGGCCTTGTCATCAAGCACTGTCAAATGATTGTTAAGAGATGATCTCCAGCCTGAGTAGGAGATGGCAATCCTTTCTCATTTGGTTGATATCTAACTGTCCTCATGATGCAGATCTTCTGCATAGGAATAGAGATTCGGAGGTGTTAGATAAGTTAGGTCAAAGAATTGACTTAACGAGATTGAGATAACCAAAGTCCTATGTCGTATGTTGTCACGATATAGGCATGCATCCTCTGACCGGAGACAGATTTGTTACTATATGTCTGAGTATGTATATTTGGTAGACCAATAGGTCGATGACCTAACCAAGGTCTATACACCGGCGTGCTGGTGTGCATCCAAGAGCATAAAAGTAATACGGTCTCTCAAAAGGATCATACAGGTTCATTGCTGAACCGGAAGACATGAGCTCACTCATGAGATATTGGGAAGAATAAAATTCCACATGTGGTCATCTCGCTTTGGAAGCTTGATTGAATCTACAAAGTTTGATATATGCTTATGGAAAGTACATGATCAACACCTAGGTATGATATATGCTTTTGGAAAGTATATGATCGATACTGACTCCCAATGATCGAATGAGAACCTTAATGATAAAATCCTGAAGGAGACAATGTAAAAGATATCTAAAACTTCAGATTTATTCGGGATCTTCAAGTATGCAGGATGTACAGGTATTAGGAATATCTTAGGGTGATGTGATCATAAACGATTATATAACCATGACGCTTCCATTCCGAGGGAGTAATGAAACAGGTCTGGATTTTAGTGACTCCTCTCATAGAGAAGTAATCTGATCTTAGTCCAACTGATGGACATTGATCTGAATGTGATTCAGACGTAATGAGAAGATTAGATTAGCGGTTTTGATTTAATCTAGCATCTATGGGAAGTCCGCGAGATCTGGATTTGAGATGTGATCCCAATATCCAAGTCACTATATGTGGAACAATACAATCGCCATGTCCTTATCTCCATGTATCTACGGAGAAAGCGCATTATCCTTGAAAGAGTTCATGGATAATTTCATTTTTGATATATGTATCCGAGCATTGAGCAAATGGATAATTAAATGTGATTTAATTATCATGAATAATATGAATTTGATTCATATTATAAGGAGAGTTATCTGAGATAATTAACTTGATTTTATCAAAGATGTGAATAATGTGAATGCGACTCATGTTATTTGGGCACATGAGAATGGAGATCCAAGATGATTAAAAGTGATTTAATCATGGATATGAATAATGCGGATAGCACTATCCATATTAATCAGGTATATTATAAATGTGATTTATAATATATTTGAGAGAGCATATTGTGAATTATATTTGTTATTTAATTATTGATGTGAATTGCATTCACATTGGATAATTAATTGAAAACATAATTTACATTTTGTTTTGGGATGTGAATGTGATTCATATTTTTCCAATGGCATGATTGCAATATTCAAAAGATAATTATGAATTATTTTGTTAAATAATTTACAACAAATTTTGTTGTAAATCTTGGAGATATCATGAGATAATGAGATCTCATGAGATGATGAGATCTCATGAGATTATGAGGAGATAGACCCATTCAATCTCAAAAGGGTAGCCGTCCCTTTTTCTTTAGGGAATGTGGTCAATCTTCTCATTATCTCCAAGACCAGTCAAATGATTTAAATTTGAAATTAATTATATTGATGTATCAATATATTATTTTAATTTAAATCAATTGTTGTGTTTTTTACAACATCATCGTGGCCAATAAAAGAAATACAAATCAATCTCAACCATTGATTTTGTGTTGTCCATGGAATGAAATCCATGGATCTCAAAAACCCTATATAAGAAGAGGCATCCCTTGCTCTTCGAGTTACACGATTACAAAATCAAGTAATGTTCTCTCTCCTTCTCTCTACACGCCAAGAGTTCTCTCCCTCTCTCTCACTGTGACCGTCCACCATGGAGCCATTGAGAGAGTCGCCATCGCCGCAGCATCGTTGTTATGCTGCCGGAGTATTTGCTCGCGGATCTCTGTCTCCTTCAGTGCGCCTCGCGCGTGAAGAAGACGTCGGATCTCGTGTGACGGGATCAGGAGATTCGCTGCTTGGATCATCAACATGGATTGCGAGAAGGACGCATCTCATCAATGCGCTCACAACCGTCTCCTCCGTAGGATCAAACTTGAAACAGGAGGTCTCTTCGTTTAGATACTTGATCGCAACCACGCTTCAAGAGGTAACCTTAATACCTATTGTAGTTTAGATGAAATGATCCGAGAAAGGTTCTTAGATCATGTGGTTTCATCACATTAAATTTGTTTAAATTCCGTTGCATCAAGCAACTAGTGCGACTAGTCTCTCCCGATCGCATATGATACGATCCTCATGCTTCCGTGATGCGCTTAAGGATCATCCCATATCCTTTATTATATGCCCCTAATTTTCATATGAACTTACTTTCTATTAGTTAGACTACTAAGGATCTGCATTGTCGTGTTATTTCTGACCATTCGTCTCTTGTGTTTCATGACATACTCACGGGCAGGGTGATTGGATGTGGCTGTGAGCAGCCGGGGCTCTATAGAATGGTCCACCCTCCCCATGTTGATGCATCCAGTATTCCTACTGGACCAGTCTCACCGTATTTGTGGCACCTTTGTTTTGGTCACTTTTCCTTGACAAGAACCTTCCTCCACAGATCCAAACACTTGACAGAACTAGGAGAGAGCTTGGCACGACCAGGAGTAAAATTGTGTACAAAAGCCACAGATCCAAAGACTCCAGGGATAAGCGAGAATAAGTCCTTCTCGGGAAACGCAATCAAGAAAGGAACTTTTTCTCCAAGCATAGTAGACGGCATGCGGCAGTAAGAATCGCATCACCCCAGAAAGAATGATGAGGTCGACTCTAAATCAAAAGAGTCCTCATGACATCCAAAAGGTGACGGTGTTTGCGTTCAGCAATACCATTTTGCTGCGAACTGTAAGCACACGAAGTTTGATGAACAACACCAATAAATCTAAAAAAATCAGACAATTGTAAAGTAGAAAATTCCAAGGCATTGTTAGTGTGAATAAATTTTACATTAGCAGAAAAAGTGTTCTTAAACTCGATAAGAAAAGATTTGATAACATGACCAGCTTCAGACTTATTCTTCATTAGGAATACCCAAGATAATCTTGAGAAATTATCCACAGCAACCATATAAAACCGATGTCCCTGATGATCAGGAACATGGCTAGGACCCCAGATATCAAAGCGAACCAACAAAAACAATTGATCATTGTGACAACTCTGACGACTCGGAAAAGAGGAACGATGGTTCCTCCCAAGCTGACAAGCCTCATACTCCAAGGTAGTATGAGTAGAGATATGCGAGAGGATATGACACAGCTTCTGCAAAGGAAGGTGTCCAAAGCGAAGATACCACATGAAAGGAGAAATAGACCCAGAAGGGATAGTCGTAGCACCAGCACACGGAGGCTGGACAAGTTTGTAAAGTCCTCTCTGCTTACGGTCACATCTAATCACCCTGCTCGTGAGTATGTCCTGAAACACGAGAGAAGAGGGATCAAATATAGCATGACAATGAAAATCTTTTGTAATCTAGCTAATAGACAAATGATTCATCTGAAATGATGGAGCATGTAAGACATTCTGCAGACGCAGCGAGGGAGCTAAAACAATCTCCCCATGTCCAACAATAGGTAGATGAACCCCATTGACAATCACCATTGATCTGCCAGAAGACATAGACTCGTTAGAAGTAAACTATACTCGATCGCCACTCATATGATGAGATGCTCCAAAGTCCATGATCCAATCAGACAAATCTAAACTGCTACTACTGGTAAGGGCATAAGCAATACATGACGAGCTTGAAGAGGCTCTAGCAGTGTGTGCGACGTCTGAAGACCCTACAGTCGAAGTAGTAGGAGTAGTCATCATCTCTCGCAGTCTGGAAACAATATCATCAAAACGTACATCATGAGCAAGAGCAGGAGTAGAAGTAGCCTTGGTCTGCTCAGCAACTCAGGCAGACGCAGGATACCCGTGCTTCTGATAGCATGTCTCCTCAGAATGACCAGGACAGTGGCAATGTGAACATGGACCTTGCTGACGTCCTCATCGACCACATAGCCCCCGGCCACGAAACTGTGAAGTACCTCCTCTGCCACGAGAGGCTGTCATAGCAGAGGGAGTCTGAACCACTGTAGTAGATGAAGTAGCAATTCTACTCAGCCTCTTGTATACCTCCTCCATTGGAGGTATCGTCTCTCTAGTAAGTAGTCGATTGCGTGCTGCATCGTACTAAGAGTCAAGAGATGATAGAAATACTCCTGTCATAGTAGCATTCTGATATGCCTGTTGATGCTCAGTGCTAGTGGTAATAGGCATGAAGCTATGTAGATGCTCAAACATTCCTCTAAGATGCGAGAAGTGTGCATGAAGAGGTCGACCATTCTACTTGGTCGAAAAATATCAAACTGCAAATGTAGAATTTTGTTATCATTATTTGCATGTCGATACGTATCTGCTAAGATGCCTCGCATAGCCTTTGTTGTAGGTTGATTGACAATATCATTAGCAATCTTCGTGGTGAGCGTCCCGGAAAGCAGTTGTGAGCATAGGCATCATCTTGCTTCCAAGAAGCATTAGCCCCAATCTTAACCTCCAGCTCTGGATCCGTCAGAATATGCTCCTTGTTATGACACTGCATCAGGGTGTGAAACTGCATGCACCATAATTCGTAGTTGGTCTCATCCATCTTTACGATGGGGAGACGGGCCCTTGAAGGCACTGGATGAAAAAACATCACCCTTGTTTTCTAACATTGTAGAAAGAATGTTGATAGCTGGAACAAAACTGAAGAGCAGACTGTTCTGAATGAGTATACACAATCACATGTAGAGGATAAGTTGTATATGTATACTTATACAACCATCCTCATCGCTTGTTTTTATAGGGTAGAGACGAAAGTCGTGATTTATATGTTGAAAATCACGAAAGACCCCTCAAGAAATGACTTCAGAATGCATGTGCGCAAGGCAGTGGTGCACGTAGACGCAGGTGCGCGCTGGCGCAGAAGGATAGGCGCTCACAGGCACAGATGCATGGTGGCGCGTAGATTACGGGTGCACAGGTGCACGGGGGGCTCAGTGCGCAGATGCACGAGGGGCACAGTGCGTAGATCACAGGTGCGCGCAGAGTCGTTGTGCGCAGTGGCGCAAGGTGCGCAAACGCACGATACGCGAGGGGCATGGCGTGAAGGGCACGATGCACAACGAGAGCAGGTGTGTTGCACGTAGGGCTTCGCGTGGTGGCGGTTGGCAACGTTGAGAAGGAGGAACCCCGGTCTAGGATCGTTGCTCTGATATCATGTTGGGAAAAATGAATAGCTCGATTATTCATGAGACTCAGGGCTCCCTTATAGGAGAAAAGCTCTGGGTAAATAGCAAAAGAGGTACATAAAGAAAATAAAATAAGGAATAACATCAAAGATGTGCAGTAGTCTCAACAATGATCGATATTTATGCTCCAACTTGAGAGGGAGTGTTTAGATATTTGTTATCTTTTATAGTGCTTATCTATTTTCTATTTTCTTTGTCTTCTTCTTGTAATTTTCCCAAAGGTTTCTCTACTATATAAGAGAACCCTAGGGTCACTCAGTAATGCAATTCATTCTTTCCTCTCTATACATAAAAATCAAAATCCAAAAAATCAGAAAAGCAATGTGTTTAGATATTTGTATCTCTCAGTCTTTATTTTATATTTGATATTTCTTTTGTCCACTTAATATAATTTTCTCATAGAGCTTTTCTCCTATATAAAAGAGCTCTAGGGCTACGATGAATAAACAATTCTATTTTTCCTTTCCACGTGGTATCAGAGCGACGGTCCTATACCGGAGCCTACGCCCTAACTGCCCCACCCCGCCAAAACCCTAACGCACCAAGCATCGTCGCCACCACCGTCTAGCCTTGTGCGCGACGCCACTGCCACTGCGACCGCCGTAAACACCACCAACAGCAGGCTGTCGGCGTTGCCTGTGAGCAACAGCAACCGCCAAGGCTGCCCCGTCAGCCTCCCTAGTGCATCTAAGGCTACCACCACCAGCCCTAGCTGCTCTCCGTCACCTCTGTCATAGCCCAAGGGGCTTTGTGGCATACTAAGGATCCCCGTTCGATGCTTTCTGAGGTCTGGAATCATTTTAAAATGACAACATAAATGCGAGGATTTACATTGTCGTGCCATATTTGACCCATCGTCTCTCGTGTTTTAGGACATCCTTACGGGCAAGGTGATTGGATCTGGTTGTGAGCAAGGTCTCTATAGACTGATCAAGTCCCCATATGCCGGTGCTTCATCTCTTTACACTAGATCGATTTCTCCCTATTTGTGGCACCTCTGATTTGGTCATCTTCATCTGCAAAAGTCGTGTCACTTCCTTCCTCAGATTTCTCCTCACACTACCTTTCAATGTGAGGACTTCTAGCTTGGGAAGCACCATCAGTCTACTTTACACAGTCGTCAGGGTCGTAATAGTCGTAGTATTTTTTAATTACTTCATCTTGTTATTTGAGATCCTAGCCTTGTTCCAGACCATCAGGGACATAGATTCTATCTTGTTGCTGTGGATGATTTTTCCAGATTGTCTTAGGTTCCTTCTTAAAAACAAGTCTGATGTTGGTCATGTTATTCAATCTTTCATTAACGAAATGAAGAATTCTTTCTTTGCGAATGTCAAATATATTTGTTCCAACAATGCATTATAATTTTATAGTCTTCAATTCTCGCAGTTTCTCAAAACCTATGGCATTATTCATCAGAATTCTTGTGCTTATACTTCCCATAGAATGGGGTGGTTGAACGCAAACATCGTCACTTTTTGGATGTAACCAAGAACCTCTTGATCCAAAGTCGTGCTCCGCATTCATATCAGTTGGATGCGGTTCTAACTGCTTACTACCTAGTGAACCGTATGCCCTCATCTGTGTTGGTGGAGAAGATTACATTCTTGATTGTGTTTCCCAAGAAGGATCTTTTCTCACTCACTCCTCGTGTATTTGAGTATGTTGCATTTGTTCATCATACTTCTTCAGGTCATAACAAGCTCTCTCCCAGAGCTGCCAAATGTCTTTGTGGCGTATTCCAGGACTCAAAAGGGATACGTTATTTTGGTCATGTTAGGAAAAAATATTATGTTAGTGTGGATGTCACTTTCTTTGAGTCTATTATGTTTTTCTCTCCTACAGGTGACAAACTGATTCCTTCAGAATCTCGAGAAGAGGTATACATGCCTCTACCTCTGATTTTATCTACTCCAGGATCCACTTCCTCACCACCTTCCTCATCATCCTCATCACCTCCTCCACCACCAGTACCCATTTATTTTCCACATGTTTTCGAAGGGATCTTAGTTTTTGGGTTTAAAAGCTCGAGAATGAACAAAGATAGATCTGGATGGAGGCAAAGAATCCATGCAATCGACTCTACTTAATGTGGGAAAAGGCTTTGTTGTTGTTACCAGTGCCAACTTCGTGCCCATATTCCTCCTCCATCATCCAGTGCGTCCCAGGTATGTTTTGAGCACTTAATTTCTACTGATGGCACTGGTGATTTGCGTTTACAGCAGGATGAGCAGGAGGTCTTAGATGTTCCAATCTCAGCTACCAAGGAAGCTGAGGATCTTGACGTGCTCATTGCCTACGGAAGCAGAGGTGTACATGTACTATATATCCTCTTGATTCATGTGTTTCTCTTGCACGTCTCTTAAAGGGAGTTTCATAGGTTTGTTGTAGGCTTGTCTGCTATGGAGATACAACAATCATATCAGGAGGCATCGCAGGTTAGTCAGTGGCGTCTGGCTACGGAGGAGGAAATGGTTGTGTTACAGTCTCGTGGCACTTGGAGTACTGTACATGCTCCCTCCATTGCATCTGTTGTCGGTAGCAAGTGGGTGTTTACGGTGAAACATCGTGTGGATGGTATGGTGGACAAATATAAGGCCAGACTTGTTGCTCATGGATTCACCCAAACTTATGGGGTGGATTATCAGGATACATTCTCTCCAGTTGCTTGACACTCTACTTTGAGGATTCTCATTTCTGTCGTTGTGGTACGTGACTGGGCTCTATTCCAGCTAGATGTCAAGAATGCCTTCTTGTATGGTGACTTGCAGGAAGAAGTCTACATGCAGCAACCTCCAGGATTTGTTGCTGATGGGGAGTCACATATGGTGTGCAGACTTCACAAGACCATTTATGTCCTTAAGAAGAGTCTGAGGGCTCGATTTTAGAAGCTCTCAAAATTGATTGAATGACAGAGGTTTGTCAAATCTACTGCAGATCATTCTCTTTTTGTTAAGAGATCCCAATCCATTTAATCATGATCACATGAGTATAAGTCATACCTCTTAAAGCATGATCATGGTCTTGTCTCAAGTCATATCCTGTGGAGACAGAAGTTGCATGTGTAGGGATGAACCACGTGACTCCTGCAATCCAAAGAAATATTCTAAGATGTGAAGCTCCTGATTTCATCATACGAAATACTTCTCCTTCTTCAAGAGCACGAGGCGTCGAAGAAATAGAACCTCTACATGAGATCGATCGAATCTATCCATCAACATGACGGCAGGGCAACGACTGTCATGGACTCCATAAACCCTAGGCCAAGGGATGGCTATAAGGGTGATGGAGAAAGAGAGAAGGTGATGTGTGGTATAGAGAGTGAAAATTCAATTTTTCAACTCTTGAAAATTATGTTCTTATGTTATGTGTTGTGTCTTAAGAATGCTAGGATTACCTTCTCTTTTATAGCATATGGGATGGTTAGATGCACTCTTAATAATAATGGATGGTCAAGATTATATGTGGCTCCAATTTAATCCATAATCCAATAATTAATCTCAAGACAAATCAATTCAATAAGGCATAATAGTAAAGAGAGAGCTTCTCCCCTTGAAAAGGGGACGGCCACCATGGTGGCTCCCACCATGGTTGTCCTCCCTTAATTAGAGAGGATCATCTCCTCTTTCCTAATTCCAATTATGTAATCTTTATTGCAACAATTCTTAATTGATTGAATTAGTTTGTCAACTAATTATCACCAAATAAATCCAAATTATTTGTGACAATTGCAAATAGATCATTGATAATTATGAAGCATATTCATACATCCAAAAATAAATGTAAACCACATTTACATGTAAATGCACAATGTGAATCCAATTCACAATAATATTAAAATTGTGAATCATATTCACAATTAAAGTCTCAACAAGATATTATGGATCACATCCACACTATCCATGATTATTGTGTATAATGTTATCTAGAATAATCTCATCCAAGATAATTAAATCTACTTTTATTGTCTTAGATTTCTCTCTATATGTGTCTAAATAATGTGACATTATTATTGATAATTAAATCTAATTTAGGTATAATTATTTCTCTTTTTTCCAATACTCATAATTCTCTAATGGAATAATCCTTGAACTCTTTCAAGGATAGTGTGCCTTCTCCTCGGATACTTGGAGATAAGGACAGGGCGATTGTAAAAGCCATGTACAGTGACTTAGAATGTTAATCCCATTTCTAGATCTAACGGACCACTCAGAGATGTCTGATTATGTCAGACATGATACCCAATCTTCACATTGCATTTGAATCCTATCCAGATCAATGGCCAACATTTGGACTAAGATTTAATAACAAAAATACATAGAGTCACTAAAATCAAAATATGTTTCATCACTCCCTCAAAATGGAAGCGTCATGCTATGCAATCGTTTAAGATCACATTACCCTTGAGTATCCGTAATACATGTACATCATGCATACTGGAAGACCGTGATTAAACCCGAAGTTCGGATCTCCTTTGAATTGTCTACTTCATGATTTTATCGTTAAGTTTCTCATTTGATCATTGGAAGATGGTATCGATCATACGCTTTCCAAAATCATATATCATACCTTCAAATCATGTTCTGTTTCCAAAGCAAGACGACCATCGATGGAATTTGGTTGGTCCCAATATCTCATGACTGAGCTTATGTCTTCCGATTCAGCAGATAACCTATATGATAAGAGATCGTATTACTTATATGCCCTCGTATATACACCAGTGTATTGAAGTATAGACATTGACTAGGTTATCAACCTAGTGGTTTGCCAAATGTACATATTAAGACATAGTAATACATCCGCCTCCGGTCAGAGGATGTGTGCCTATACGTAACAGTATACAACATAAGTCTTAGCTATCTCGACCCGTTAAGTCAACTGATGCAAAATGCAATTTTGCAACGGTAGAGAAAATAATTTCTATGGTGGGAATATCGGTGGAGAAGAAATAAGATGGATTGAGAGGAGATAACTCGTCGGAAAAACGAGGGATTTTTGGAGAAGAAACGCAAGAACGTGCCAAGGGAAAGAGAGAGAGACGAGAGAGAGAGATAATGAGATGAATCTCAATTTTTAATATCCAATTGAACTGTCTTACAATAAACTATCAACCCCTTTATATAGGAGGGGTGGAATTACAAAAATAGAAAGAGAATGAACTTCGAATTCAAATAAAATCTGACTCGATCCTAATTGACTCTAACCGATTCTAATTGACATTTAACTAATTTTACCTACCAAAAAGTGCAGATTACAATCTCAAATTATTTAGATAAAATACGCAACTAATTTAAAATAACTAATTATAGACGGAAATCCCTAATTTGAAAAATCCACAAATCGGTCATCTGATTCAATTCTATTCGTCCTGCCAATTTGGGAATGATTGCATCAATTCTCCTCCGCTTGAAAAATTCGTCTCCTAACGAATTGATTGATCTTCATTCCGTCGGTGGAGAACTCGATGTTGAAATTGTAGCTTTAAATTCCCCCAATCACATCCTTTTCAACGTTACGTTTGTAATTTTTTTCAATTGGAGGGCGTCTGTAATTTTCGTACCCCTTCACTTAAAAGGATTCCATAGCATATCATATCATTCAATTGACCCTTTAGAGGAGGGGGGTTGCTTGCATTTTTGCAAAAATATTTTATTCCTGGTTTTATGGGATCCGATTGAGGAGGAATATTCAATCTTCGTTAGGGTTTTTATTGCCTTCAAATCTCGTCGATGACGGTGCTGAAGTGGAAGCAATAGTTGGCGCGTGGAGTGACGACGGCTAGCTCGATTGGGGATGCTGACTTGCGGGGTTGGGAGGGGTTGCGCACGCATTGTGGCGTAAGGGATTGGTCGTCAGAGGCGTAGGCAGTGTGGGAGGGTATCACGGTGTTGGCGGCAATGGTCTGAGAAGGGAGGCCACTGGCGGCGGCGAACTGTGTCGGGAGGTCGTAAGTGGCGACGCGGAGATGGAAGCTGTTGGCGGCGCAGGTGTCTTGTGGAATGGAACGACAACGATCAGCTCAACTGGGGATGCTGGCGTGTGGGACTGGGAGGAACCGTGCGCGTAAACCCAGAGGTCGCCGACGACGAGAGAGATTCCGGAAGGAGGGCTTCGTGACTGTCGGGTTCCGCCTCCAGCGGAGCCAACTGCGGATGTCCGTAAGGTGGCGATGACTCCCTCTTAGAAGCTCGTAGTAGTGGCGGCAGCATCGAGGATTAGGGCTCCAGAAGTATCGGTGATGTGTGATCTCACAAGAGCACACGATCACGCAAGAGCAGCATTGGCGGGGGTTGCGCAGGTTGCGCAAGAGGAAGCTTGCAGGCAGTGGGCCCAACCTTGGAAGTCGACCAAGATGAAGGCATTTGTTGCGTACGCACGGGTTCCATCAAAGGTGGCTGGGGATGGGAGTCGGTGTCGTAGGAGCATCCCGGACCACAACCTTGGAGGAGATCAGATCTAGATCTTCAATTTTTTATTTTTTGATTCCTGGACAGCAACTTCGATCTCACATAAATCGACATATTCATATTCTTCATCCTTACTTTCATCAAAAATTGGTCATGTATCCTCTTGGTTTTGTTGTACAATAGTCGTGGAAATAGAATCTTCATCTTGCATGAAAAAATACTTTCATTTTCTTGCTCACAAGTGGGTTGCACAACAGATTTAGTGATCTGATTTTTGTTGTCGACAGGTGAAGTTTCATCGATTAACGCATCCAGCCATGCATGAACCTTGAAGCTTGATATAAGGCGTCGCTTGAACTTTTGTTGTCGCGAATGCGCATGTGAGCCATGGGAGAGAAGACAAAGATCGAATTGCATCCTCCAATATGCGACCGGATCGTCGAATCGTAAGAACGATTTTGTTGCTATGCTCTGATACCAAATGATGCAAAATGCAATTTTGCAACGGTATAGAAAATAATTTCTATGGTGGGAATATCGGTGGAGAAGAAATAAGAGGGATTGAGAGGAGATAACTCGTCGGAAAAACGAGGGATTTTTGGAGAAGAAACGCAAGAACGTGCCAAGGGAAAGAGAGAGAGACGAGAGAGAGAGACAATGAGATGAATCTCAATTTTTAATATCGACTGAACTGTCTTACAATAAACTATCAACCCCTTTATATAGGAGGGGTGGAATTACAAAAATAGAAAGAGAATCAAATTCGAATTCAAATAAAATCCGACTCGATCCTAATTGACTCTAACCGATTCTAATTGACTTTTAACTAATTTTACCTACCAAAAAGTTGAGATTACAATCTCAATTTATTTAGATAAAAAAAGCAACTACTTTAAAATAACTAATTATAGACGGAAATCCCTAATTTGAAAAATCCCCAAATCAGTCATCTGATTCAATTCGATTCGCTCTGCCAATTTGGGAATGATTGCTTCATCAACTCTTTGGCTTAACTCATCTTGTACCTTCGAATCTCTATTACTATGTAAAGGACATGCATGAAGAGGTCGGTCGTATGTCAGCCTTCGAAATAAGTATTGTCATCTCCTTCTCAGGCTAGAGATCCTTTCTTGATAGTCACTTAACGGTGCGATTGAGTCTTCAATCTAACTCTTTAGATATCCAACCATATACCAGCCTCTAGGATCCAACCTTCGGATCAACAGTTGTATGATATCAAGATGGCCATGATACATAACCTTAATTATACTAAGGGGACTATTATGCGGATTAGTTGTTCTTCATTTCATATTGAAGAGCGATCTGTAATAACTTTTATTGCCTAATTACTCGTCGTGGCCTCACATGTTACATGCATCTTGAGACATGGTGTTTGATTACATTTTGGGAAAATGTGAATGAAAGGAAAATGAATGCAACATTTGCTTTCTTTTACTTTGTTTATTCTCGTACTTTTCTTAATGTAGTATTTCGAATGTGAATATGATGCATGTGAGAGTGGTGGATGAGTATCGTGGTCTTAAGGAGCGGGGCGTCATACTCTCTCTCTCTCTCTTGTGGCTCCACTCTACGGATCCTTCCTTCTGTTACTGTAGTATGAGACCGGTCGCTCTTCCAACTTGATGTAGAGTGCCTTTTTGTACAGCGACCTGCAGGAGGAACTCTATATGCAACAACCACATGGGTTCGTTGCTGACAGAGTGTTAGAAAATAATGCAGACTTCATGAGGCTATTTATGGCCTCAAGCAGATTACCATAGCATGGTTCCAGAAGCTTTTGGGTCTGATAGAGCAGCAGGAAATGCATCGCTCGCTCTTTCTACACAGGACCACGAGGCATTGTCATTATTCTGATTTATGTTGACAATATTATTATTAGAGGAGATGATTCTTTTATTTCCTACCGTGACACGTTGATGGTAATGTTTTCCAGAAGTTTCTAACAGAAGACTTTTGATGTGCATCTTCTCAAATGAAAAGTGGTTCTTAAGTTCATGAAAAGGAAAAAGCAGTAACAGAATATCGCAGTTCAACACCTTGTCAGATTGAGAGACTGAAGCTCCAGGTGAGGTCTGAACTTTCTCAGCAGGATCGTGAACTGGAAGATCCCCCTTTTCTCCAACTTCCCTTTGTTGTTCAAATTCTCTAAAAAGGGATTGACATAAAAACTAAATATATAATGGGACTGGATTTAAAGAAAAAGATGTGACTGTAATTTCACATGATAATATTCTCTGTTCAGAAATGCACCTGAATCCAGTTTTGGAAGTGAGCAGCAGAACGGATACCTGCAGTCAAGACTAAATGTAAAAAAAGAAATCATCCTTTACTAACAGAAAATCCAAATATACCAGGAATTAATATCATAAGAAAAAATATGGAAATATTTATAAGCGTGCATTCTATTAAACTTGTACTTGATGAGACACCATTGCTGCAGTTGACTCCTATGAGCCCCGTTCCCTTATTTACTTACAGGAGTATAGCTGCAAGGAGATAGAACTTCATTTCCGATTGGAGAACAAGAGTTGCACAGTGAGTTTTATAGGAGTTCTGAATCTTTTTTCTGTGCAAAATTTTTCTTGTAAAGATTTGCGAATGACGATTTCCCTTTGGCTGAGAGTCCAATAATCCACCAATTGATTTTTGTGCAAAATATCGGTATCTACTCAAGATTCCGTGGAACCTCAAATATGGTTCCACAAGGAGTACTCACAAAGTAAAGCGAGATTATGCGGTCTGGAAAACTGCTTGGCAACTTAGAATTCAGCATTTTGAATGGGTACCTTCAGTCCAATTTGTTCCGAAATCAAGAATTAAACATCATGATACATTAGTGATATTGTAACACTAGCTCCGGGAGAGGTCAATTCAATATGGATACTGTTTACTAGGATTTTGCATGATATATCATGAAACATCCGTTACGTAGCGTGGATATTTCGATCATATGATCAAAACTCAGGATACATTATGTTTTCCCAAATTTCAGGTAATGTAGGCAAGATTCTCTTACGTTCCGCCCTTTTGAATGCTGCTAATATTGATAGGTACAAGGCACGACTGGTTGCTCGGGGCTTTACTCAGACGTACGTGGTTGATTATCTCGACATGTTTTCTCTTGTTGCTCGTCATTCTACCTTACGGATTCTTTTATCTGTTGTTGTGATTCGAGATTGGCCCTTGTTTCAACTGGATGTCAAAAATGCTTTCTTATATGGTGATCTTCAGGAGGAAGTGTACATGCAGCAGCCACCTAGGTTTATAGCTGAGGGGGAGTGTGAACAGGTATGCAGGCTTCATAAGGCAATCTATGGCCTAAAACAGAACCCGAGAGCTTGGTTCCAGAAGCTCTCAAATTTGTTTGAGAAGCAAGGGTTCAAAAGGTCGTATGCAGACCATTCTCTCTTTGTACAGAGGACATCCAGAGGTACGACTGTTATTATGGTGTATGTCGACGATATACTTATTACAGGAGATGATATGCATAGAATAAAAAGAGCAAAACAATTCTTGGGCCATGAATTCATTACCAAGGATCTAGGAGTACTTAGATATGTCCTGGAATTGGAGTTTGCTAGAAATGAACAAGGACTTGCGATGACTCAAAGGAAATATGTCACTGGCCTGCTAAGTGACACATGTATGCATGGATGTTGACCTGCTTCTACACCCATGGATCCAAGCATGAAGATGCATGATGACGATACTGAGCAGGTTGACAGGAGGAGATATAGGGAATTGGTAGGGAGGCTCCTTTATGGTACTATACCAGGCCAGATATTTCATTTGTAGTTAATAAAGTGAGTCAGTTCATGGAGCAACCTCGTCAGGTACACATGGATGTTATACATATGATACTAGGGTATCTTAAGTCATCTCCAGGTGCAGGATTGATGTTTAGGAAGAAGGGCACTATTACTATTATAGCAAACACAGATGTAGACTATGCAGGGTGCCCACTGGATAGAAAGTATACATCAGGCTTTGCTATTTTTGTTGGGGAGTCACTTGTATCATGGAAGAGTAAGAAGCAAACTGTAGTTTCGAGATCCAGTGCTGAATCGGAGTATAGAGCTATGGTCGAAGCATGTGCAGAAGTGATGTGGGTTCGCGCAGTTCTGGTAGATCTACATATAGATGTTCCTTTTCACTAAAGTGTGGCAATCAAGCTGCATTATTCATTGCAAATAACCCTACATTTCATGAGAGGGCAAAGCACATTGAGGTTGATTGTCATTATATCCGTCATATGATTCCGAAAGGCTTCATTTATACAACCCATGTTAGCTCAGGAGACCAAATGGTAGATATTCTTACCGAAGCTTTACTTCAGGGTTCCTTCCAGAAGTGCTTATCCAAGATGAGCATGATAGATATCTATGCTCCATCTTGAAGGGGAGTGTAGAAGTTTATTTTATGTTCTTGTATCTTTTATCTATTTTTCCTTTTGTTTGTCTACCGTATGTAATTTGCCCATAGGCCTCTCCCTATATAAGAGAGTCTAGGGCTTAAGGAATAAATATCTTCTTCTCTTTTCCCAACAATAGGTATAGTCATATCCTTATCCATTTTAAAATACAAATGCGAATGCGGAGACGAATATTGACAGATATGAAAAATGTGTTACCATATCCTAAAAAATGAATACGAATCAGATACGAAAATTATAGAAATATTTATAGATTAACTAAAAATATACATGTTTAAGATGGTTTAGACATAAAATAGATACGCCAAATATATTCGTTTTATGATAATTATTTCAACATAAAATATTATTACATAGTTATAAATGGTGAATGCAATCATAAAATATTATTACATAGTTATAAATAAACTTATGACTATATTTATGTACTAAAATGGATATATGAATACGAATATTAGCGAATGTGAAAGTGATATCCATACCCGTACTTGAAAATGAATACGAATGTGTGTGTGTATAAGGATTGGGGAAACTGCACCAGGGGGTGTAGCTAAGTAGCCGCACACGGCCATTTTTTCATTCGTTTTTTGTGTTTTTGAAATGAAACCTAGGGGGATTTTAAATCACCATATATCACCATGATATTATGCCAATTTCAATTAAATTCGACACTTCTATCATCTCCATCAAGACCGTCACATTTTAATGGTATCAGAATTATTGAAATTGACCCTATCTAGATGAGCATGTTAGGAATGTTTGTTTTGCATGAAATTTGAAATACGTATTCTACTCAATAAACTAAGTAAATCCACATAAGTTTCCTTCAAAAAAATAAAAATCAATAAGAAAAATGATCGGGTGTAGCTAGTTGGTTGCACCCCCGGGTGTAGCTTCCCTTTTCCCATATATATAAAGCTAATATGACAACGGATCGGATATGAAAATATTCATATTCATTTTCAGCCCTACTCAAGTGTATCGATAACCGAACAACTAGGCAATTGCATTTTGCTTTACTGTAAAAAACCACTTGCAACTCACAATAGATGCCCCAGTAGGAGCTGGAATAAGACTCCAAGTACCTCTCGACTAAAGGGCAACCATCTCCTCCTCCATAGCCAGACGTCATCTACTATCAACTAATGCCTCCTGGTGAGTCCGTGGAATGTTCACAACGGATAAAGCAACTACAAACCTCCTGAAATCTCCTGTCAGACGATCAAAGGTAACATGAGAGGCAATCGGATATGACGTACATGACCTCTTCTGCTTCCTCAGCGCAATAGGCAAATCAAGTTCTGCATCGGTTGTGCCACTATCTGTGTTATCCCCTACTTGCCCCCGCTGAGAGATACCACGAGACCCATCATTAGAATTAATGTTATCAGAACAAACATGGGACATGCTTGATGATTGACCATGATCATGAGCAGGGGCTTGCTGTCGACTGTAATGGAGTGGTAGAGGAGGAACCAAAGACATAGAAGGTGGTGGAGGTGGTGACAGCGATTGTGGAGGTGGTGGCAGTGGTGGGGATGGTAGTGGATGTAACATCCGGATCTGAATAAACTGAAGCTCCTATCAAGAAGAAGTTGTTGCATGCAAATTTGGATCTCCAAATTGGAGATATCTGAAGGTACAAATCCCTCTCCTCTTTGCTCTGATTAAAATCAATGTTGAAGTTTCTAATTCAATTTTTTCCCTTTTTATGTTGTTGTCCATCAGGTATTTTAGCTATTGTTATATATTAGATAAAGCCACAAATACCCTCCAAACTTAGAGGATCAAAGGTACAATCTTTCTTCCTCCTCTTGCTGCCTTCCATACATGACTTAGCCTATAAAATTTTTATTACAAAAGTCTCCTAGGTATCTAGGGTTGGGATATAAAAACCTCCTAATTGATATTATCTTATAAGAAAGTATTGGTCATATCAAACTCACAAATAAGCCAACTTTTGGTGCACCTGGACTCCATATTGGTTACTAGAGAAAAGGCTTTGATGTAATCAACTCCATACGTATAAGAGAATTATTTTACTGAAAGCCCCTCTTTAAGCCAATCAACCTTACCATCAAGTGTATGCTCTATAGGAAATAACCATCGACAGGAAACAAGAGTGACATTCAAAAAAATGGCATGAGATTAGAGGAGCATTCTTCTTATCATTCATGACCTGACTTCAATTAGAGTTTTGTAATATATCAATATAATCTCTTATAATCAATACAGTTAATAGTACATCAATGGATTGCATTTGGGATCAGATAAGTCATTACTCGTAATAATTAGAGATAGAATGGTGAACGCATGATCTCAGCCCTTCACATAGGGAAACCAACTGAGGTAAAGAAGCATCTTGAGCAGTGTTTGATGAAGGGCTAGATTTGGATTGTTCATGAACCCACACGTCAAGAGGAATAGGGAAAAGTATGGATTTTGTCTGTTTAATGTAAATACTTTGACATGAAGTGGATGCGGCATCTTCAAGGGAGTATCATGAGCTAGATGAATAAGAAGAGTATGGGCAACATCAAGAAGCTATTTTACTTAAACAGTGTAGAGCAACCTATTGTAGCGACATAACCAAGTGAGCAAGAAGTAAATGAATTCTTGGTAAACCATAAAATCATGACTAATTAATCAGAAACGGTATGGGAAAATTAAACAGGTTAAATGACAAAGCAACTTTTCCTGTCTTTGTTGCAAAATGGAATGCGCTTATTAATCATTGTTATTATTCATGAATTATGATTATTCTGCACTACTGAAAGTTCACATTCCCACCACCTGTAGAAATCGTAGTCACTTTTATCTACACCATTGTAACTTTGTGTAAACTAAGTTGGGGGAGTGATACCTTCTGAATAGATTTTTGGATAGATATTCGAAATTAGATGCATATGTCCATTGGCTACAATCGTCGAAATCAAAATCTGTTGAGGATTGTTCAATTAGTGAAACTATTGCTTTACAGATGAACATTATAAGCATCGCAATATATGACCCTGCCGCCGCATTTTTTCATAAAAGACTATGAATGGCCTTATATTGATCGACTTCTATCTACACTATGAGACACTGCTCGAATAAGAAAGCTTAATCATCATAGGCAATCTCCTTGATGCCACCGGTTAATTTCCCGTATACAAACATTGACCGAATTTAGTATCTTACTTATATAGGAGCAAATATAATGATCTACTGAGAATTGATTCTAGCCTTCATAATGGCTTCCTTTTGGAGCAGTAATAAAGCAATAACAACAATCCACAAAGAGAGTAAAAGCAACATACAAAAGTACGTGAACATGTGTAGCTATGTAGGTTCACTTGGATGAAAATTTATTCTAAGAACCAGTACAAATGATACAAATACCGTAAAATTTGATGTGAGTGCCGGAGAAGATTAATGTCCACTTTTAATATATCACTCAATTTCCTCTTGCAGAGACAACGTATCCAATTGATAATCCAGTATTGATCAAATGCAAATATGTAAACTAATCTACGTGAAGATCTTGAGCATGGCATTTAGATAATCTGTTGAACTGAGATGTAGAATTCAACTATAATGAGTTACAGTTTTGTTCATATACTTATAAAACAACCATGTAAATATTACCTCTAATGAATATCTAATCATCTCAAAAATCTAGAAATGATAAACTATGACCACAAAAACCGATCATCTTCATAAATTAATTCTTTAATCATATTCTACTGACTATAAATCATTATAAAAGACTACGAATGGCCTTATATTGATCGACTTCTATCTACCTATGAGACACTGCTCGAATAAGAAGGCTTAATCATCATAGGCAATCTCCTTGATGCCACCGGTTAATTTCTCGTATACAAACATTGACCGCATTTAATATCTTACTTATATAGGAGCAAATATGATGATCTTCTGAGAATTGATTTTAGCCTTCATAATGGCTTCCTTTTGGAGCAGTAATAAAGCAATAACAACAATCCACAAAGAGAGTAAAAGCAACATACAAAAGTATGTGAACATGTGTAGCTATGTAGGTTCACTTGGATGAAAATTTATTCTAAGAACCAGTACAAATGATACAAATGCCGTAAAATTTGATGTGAGTGCCGAAGAAGATTAATGTCCACTTTTAATATATCACTCAATTTCCTCTTGCAGAGACAACGTATCTAATTGATAATACAGTATTGATCAAATGCAAATATGTAAACTAATCTACGTGAAGATCTTGAGCATGGCATTTAGATAATCCGTTGGACTGAGATATAGAATTCAACTATAATGAGTTACAGTTTTGTCCATATACTTATAAAACAACCCTGTAAATATTACCTCTAATGAATATCTAATCATCTCAAAAATCTAGAAATTATAAACTATGACCAAAAAACCGATCATCTTCATAAATTAATTCTTCAATCATATTCTACTGACTATAAATCACTATTGACTGAATTATTGACAAAAGACATAGATCTGTACAGTCAACCACAACAGAGATTGAGAAAGATTGAGTAATCAAGTCAGTGGTGGTGATTCAGCAATGACTGATAATTATGAATGCCAGTCATGGTAACCTTTACGCCTGACTGTGCGAGGATAGGGTGACCCTCAGCTGGGCAGGAGATTAGGAAGCCCAATTAAGGCAGCAGCCGCTTAGTGCGCGGGTCTCAGATCCCAGTCTTTTCTCGGATTTTCGCGAGCGCTCGTAGTTTCTACGCCTCTCTGGGATCCACAGGTTAACTTTTAAAGACCAGATCCGCTGACCCTTGTTCTTTAAGGTACCTAGGCTGGAGGGCCCTCGGTTTTAGTTTTTCGAGCTCGTTTGTCTGTATCGGTCGAGCCGATTTTTCTTTTAGAGTGACTTTTCCAGAGAGTTTCTCTCACTCGTCTCAGTGGCGTAGTTTTGGAGTAGATCTATCTCTCTACTGGACCGCACTTCCTTTTAGAGGGCGAGACGGAAGAGTCTCTTAAGAGACTACCTCACCGCTTGAGTTTTGGTTACCGTTCCACCAATAGACTTGGCAATGGCTACATGTGAATCAGTTACAATTGAATTTGGACAAGTTACAATTGAGTTTGGAATGAGTCATAAATGAGTCTGACTAAAGTTGAGATGGATTACAGTTAAATTGGCTACAACGGAGTTGGTTACATAGGAGCTTGATTAGAGTTGAGTTGATTGTAGTTGAGCTTGGTTTCCGTTGAGCTAGTTATTATTCCGCCAGTAGTTCCTGACGAAGAGAAAAGATCGTATTATGAAAATCATCCTTATCAAACTATGAGATACTACCGCAATTGTTAGATATAACTAGTGGACTTGTTGGAAACTTAGTTAGGATGCATTTTTACTCCACCGCATGCATACGGAGGCATCCCAACCCTAAGGCTTCCTTACTGCCTTAGAGTCATAGTGTGAGGTCTTACCCAGACCAAGACCACAGACTATCCACTAAGCTTGAGAAATTCAACAAGAAAAGAATCAAAACACTAGACTTGTCATAAGCATTTAATAAAGACAATGATCATATTAGAGACTCATCATTCACATTTCCAAAGACCCATCAAACATAAATTATAATTAATAAATAGGGGTAATTAAGGCTTCCTTACTGCCTTAGAGTCATAGTGTGAGGTCTTACCCAGACCAAGACCACAAACTATCCACTAAGCTTGAGAAATTCAACAAGAAAAGAATCAAAACACTAGACTCAGCATAAGCATTCAATAAAGACAATGATCATAATAGAGACTCGTCATTCACATTCCCAAAGACTCATCAAACATAAATTATAATTATTAATAAGGGGTAATTAAGGTAGGGTGAGTAGTCTGGGGATTTTCATACCAAATAACTTGAAAACCTATTTCAAATCAAATAGCTCTAAATTTAATTAACAAGCCCTATTTACTTGCTTTCTTTTGGAGCCACTAAATTTTCTTTTATAGTTAATTAATTAGATGTGCTCAACATTTCGTTGATGTTCTTTTCTCCCTATTGCATGGATTGCAGGCAAAACACATGCATATTGGTATTGAGAGAGTTGAATCTCAGCTTCCGCAGTTTTATTATCAGGTATGCATGTTATAGTTTTTGTTCATGATATTGTATAAATGATTTTCTTTTTCTTCTGCTATTGGGAGAGTTGAACCTCACCTTCCGCAGTTTTATTGTCAGGTATGCATGTTATAGTTTTTGTTCAGGATATTGTATAGATGATTTTCTTTTTCTTCTGCTAAAATCGGGATACATGTACATTATGCAGTTTCTTTTGTTACATGTTAAATGCTATGGAAATTATGCAATATACTTGGTGACATATTGTAGTTCGGTGGCTTATTAGTTAAATGTGAATGTCATTCGAAACCTATATGCGAAAAATTTTCCCTAATTTTCAGAAACCTAATGCAATCTCTAGCGAACATGATACTACGAATGTTATATAAACGGGTATCCCAGATCCGCAGGAGCGGGCGTCACAGTGGAGGTGTAGGAGCTTGTTGTGGTGCATACAAGGGTGGAGGAGGAATATAGATCTCATCAGTTAGGTTTGATGGCGCCAATCTGTCGCCTGTAGGAGAGAAAAACATGACTGACTCAAAAAACTTGACATTTGCACTGATTCCAGACATTGCTAACGATGTAGTTCGTGAGCCTAATGAAATTGATGGGTAAGAAACATATTCTTACAGAAGACGAGCCAACGGAGAAGAAAGGATTGTATGCCTCATGGGAGGCTGATGATGCATATGCTCAAGTCTGGTTGCCTGGTACTTTGATTCCAGACATTGTTAACGATGTTCTGCACCAACATACTGCCAAAGCTATGTGGGTTATCCTTGTTGCTACGTATTCCCAAGCCAAGAATGAGACTTAAATCCTACAACTCCAGCATGACATTTTCACGATAAAGCAAAATGGTCGACCCATGCATGCTCACTACACTGCATTGCGGGGAATGTTTGAGAGACTTTATAGTTCCACGCCTCTCACAGCTACTCCAGAGCAGTTGAAGACATATCGGAATGCTACGATGGTGGGAGTCTTTCTAGCCTCTCTTGACTCACAATATGAGCATGTCTCTTCTCAGATTCTGGCAGATGCTGCCATTCCTCCCATGGAGGAGGCGATTCGGAGATTGAGCCGAATCAACATCTCAAGCCCTACTACTGTGCCAAATTCTTCTATTATGACGGCCTCTCGCGGAAGAGGCAACCCATCTCATTTTTGTGGACGCGGACCACGTGGTAGGGTTGGCTGTGGTCGTGGATCGTAGTGCACTTATTGTCATTGGATTGGTCATACAGAAGATACATGCTATTCCAAGCATGGTTTCCCAGCATCTGCCCGTGCAACAGAACAGATTCAGCATCATGGTGCTACACCCGCGTCGGGTCCACAATATGAAAACCTTGTGTCTCGACTGCGTGGTATCATGCCTCCAGCTAGTACTCCTCTTGTTTCAGAGAGCAGCTTGACTGCTTCTTAGGGGAGAAGATACCTTTCTCCATTATCTTGACTGTTTCAGAGAGCAGCTTGATATCTTGACTGTTTCAGAACAGATTCATCACTGCTTGTTACCTCATTAATCGCATGCCCTCGTCTGTGTTAGGGGAGAAGATACCTTTCTCCCTTGTCTTTCTTGGCAAGGAGTTGTTCTCCCTTACTCCTCATTTGTTCACCAATTATCTCCAGGGATTGACAAGCTCTGGTACCATATTGGGAAAAGAGAAGAAGATGTTTATTCCTTGAGCCCTAGACTTTCTTATATAGGGAGAGGCCTATGGGTAAATTACATACGGCAGACAAACAAAAGGAAAAATAGATAAAAGATACAAAAACATAAAATAAACTTCTACACCTATATTTGAATCCGTATCCGGTCGCTTGCATCCCTATTATGAAGGGAATTCTTTGAGATGATTATTCAAGAGGTCTAGGGGTCCTTGTATAGGACTAAACCCTAGAGAGCTCATAAGAGAGAAGTACATAAATACCCTCAGTGGGGTTAAAGTGGAATATTAAACACAATCTACTGCAATCTGTAACACAATCTACTGTAATCTCTAACACCCTCCCTCCAGTTGGAGCATATCCATCAATCATGCCCAACTTGGAAGCAATCCAGGGAAGGCACTTCTTTGACAATGCCTTTGTAAATATGTCTGCAAGCTGAAGATCTGTCGAGATGTGTGGTGTTGCAATCTTGCCTCACCGTACAACATCACGAATGAAATGGCAGTCAATCTCGATGTGCTTGGTTCTCTCGTGGAATACCGGATTAGTGGCAATGTAAGTAGCAGATTTGTTATCACAGTATAAAGGATCAGGAGTGGTGATATCAATGCTGAGTTATTGCAGAAAAGTCATTAGCCAAGTAATTTCACATGTAACCTGAGCCATTGCCTTGTATTTTGCCTCTGCACTGGATCGGGAGACTACGGAAGTAAAAGTTATGGAGTTCGGAAATTTGGAGCAATTTCTATAGATATGCATTAAATCCAAAAAATTCATATAGTTCATCATAAATCCAATAAAATATTCACCAAAGCACCATGCCAAGGCCCGTCGGACTTCCACTAGAGGACCATCGAAGCATTGGAACATATTTTGCATATGAATGTGTACTATGACTCCCCTTAGTGATCTCGTAATTTCGTGCTTCGTTTCGTGATCCAATATACTTTTCTACCATATTTTGCAGAAAATATTGCCGATATAATTGGACCCAAAGATCCAGGTCCAATTACCTCAAAGAAGACTTAATTCCACTGACCTGAAGAATGACTCGTATAAAAACTAATAGCACAAAGAAGACTTAATTCCACTGACCTGAAGAATGACTCGTATAAAAACTAATAGCACCATATTAGACTTAAACTAGTGAAAATCAAGTGTCTTTAAGGTGAGGTTTCTACGAATTTAAGCACAGTAAGGTGACCCATGTGAATAATCAACTTGACTTGTTGAAAATCAAAGCCATTATGACGCATTATAGTTAATGGGATGGAATTGGCTGCTAATAAACCATAATAAGATTGAGGAAAATGAAAAAGGACATATCGTTAACAAGGATTATCATTGGACCTAACATCTCCCTGTCGGTTTGAGAGCGAGGGCGATAGACATCGGCGATGGCTGGAGGATGGTTTCTTCACTGGCAAGGATGGTGGTGAAGGTCAAGCCTGCTGCTACGAGGCTCTGTTGGCGGCAGGTTCGAGCAAATGGTCGAGTCATTCAGCCACCTCATCAGCGATCGAAGGGTGTCAGTTTCAAATGTGGAGAGGATGGCCGCTATACGATTTCTTATCGCAATGCAATTACCTGTTTCATATGCGGTGGAATCAGCCATCGTTGTAGGTGGTGCCCATGGGTTGCTGGTTCATCGGAGGTGCGGGGTGGTAACAGGGGAGATAGTCTGCGCTTGGAAAAGTGAGGTAAAAGCTTGGTTAGTTCACAGGTCACGTTGTCGAGAATCCTTATCAGTGGTTGTCCTAATCTAGTAGACTGCCTCCAAACGGTGACGGCGGACATTGGCATTAGAGAGGATCCTTCTTTTATGATGGCTCATCCTTATCAGTGTTGTTGCTGGAAAATGCCTTGGTTTGCCTTCGAGCCTCTTTTATGATGAGGTCTATACCCTAATGAAGGAACTGAAATCGGAGTCTACGAAAGCACTGTTGAAGTGGAGACGCCGCACCCTCAGAGATGGGTATCCACACGCCATCTTCTTCAAGGTCATTCAGTTGAAGGCGCACCTCTATGGTCACATGATCTCAAGTCAGTGATGGGGTTGTTTGACGAATACAACAAGGTGATCACAATCCTAAGCGACGAGTTGTCTAAAGGGTCGGTGATGCATGTTCGAATGGAATTGGCTGCCAAGGTTGAGAGCATACATGCCTTTGTTTAATGAGCCAGGCTTACAAGCCCTTATCGAGCCAGGCTCACGAGCCCTTATCGAGCCGAGCCCGAGCCTGGCTCATCGAGCCTTAACTCAATAGACGGCCCTACTCCCAAAGGCCCCTCCCATGTCCAGTCATCTCTCCAAAAATGAAAAGATGAGCCATCCCCCAGCACCGGTCTCATCTTCACAGCGATCTTCGAGATCATCGCCGCAATCCCTTTCCATAGAGATGATGGGAGACGACTTGGGTTGGCCTCCAAAGTTATGGTAACACCATAGATCTTCCTGAGCAAACAGCACACAAGGTCCTAGGAACTCCCCCAAATTCGCACCACCCACTTTGCCAAGAAAGCCTTATTCATCTCCTCCAGCCGCATCACCCCTAAACCGCCCTTCTTCTTGGTTGACGTCATTGTGCCCCACTCCACGAGGTTGATACCCTTCTTACCCTGTCTGTCGTCCGACCAGAAAAATATCCTTGCATACACCCCAACGGGCAACATTCTTGTGGAGCAAAAGAAAATCGGGAATGCCGAGAAACATGTTTCAAAAGAACCAACTTCCCTCCCTTGGAGAGTATTATCGCCTTCCACCCAACCAACCTTTCCTCCATCCTCTCCAGAAGCACCCCCCAATCAATGGACCTCGTCTTCCCTGCCACCAGTAGAAAGCCCAAGTAAAGAATCGACAAGCCGCGGTGGGACATCCCAACATCCCAACCGTGCTCCGCAATTCATCCTCCGACAAGCCGAAAGGGACCACAGCCGACTTCTCCTTATTAATTCGCAGCCTGAAAATGTCCCCAAAAATATCCATGATAAGTGACACCATGCGAATATTCTCCTCCTCGGAGTCCAAGAGAAGCATCATGTCGTCAGCATACAGTAGAATCATGATGGAAATGACGTCCCTCCTATATCCAGAACACCAGTCTCCATCAACTTTAAACCTCATCATCGCAGCTAAAGCATCAGCTACGATCACAAAAAGAAGCAAAGCCAACGAACACCCTTGCCTAATTCTCCTTTGCGGCTGGAAGAAATCCCCCTCCAGTCTACCGTTCAGGAGCACAGCATGAGATGCAGTTGCCACACACCGCTTCATCCATGCAATCCTCGTCTCTGGGAAGCCCCTTCTCTATAGCGAAGCCCACAGGAATCTCTGATCGATAGAGTCAATATGCTTTAGAGAAATCAACCTTCCAAAGAACACCTTTAGTCTTGCTTCTTTTCCAATCTGACACCATTTCCAAGGTCAACACCAACCCGCCAGCCATAGCTCTCCCAGGCACGAACATCATCTGCACGGCAAAATTATCTGATGCATAACCTCCCTCAATCGGTTAGCAAGGATCTTAGATACCAAGAGATAAATAGCATTCGACAGCGCGATTGGTCTGTAATCTTCCACTCTAATCAGCGTGTCCCTCTTAGGTAGCAAAAAGAGGAGCACCTTGTTCAGCCTCTCAAATCCCATGTTTCCCTGCCGAAACTCCTCTAAGACCTCCATCACATCCCCTTTAACTGTATCCCAGAACTCCCTATTAGAAAAACACTGGGAAGCCATCCGAGCCCGATGCCTCATCTACATTGAGCTTGAAAAGCGCCTGCTCGGCCTCCGCCTCCGTGAATCCCCTTACCAATGCACTTGCCTCCATGTCAGAGATGCGCGACACTCCTCGCCCCTGCCATCTCCAACTCTACCGAATCTGCCTTCTGCCAAACTCCTGAAAGTGTGATCTCAATGCGATCCCTACATCCATGTCCCACTCCACAACCATCTCCCGAGGGAGATCGAATGTATGGAATTCCTACGCCTCCTCCCACTGGCAATGGAGTGGAAAATTTTTGTATTTGCCCACCTCCTTTGTGTCTTTAAGCAATATCTCATGTAGGTGAAAGTCCCTGACTGCCACTTCTTCTACCGTCAACCGCCTCTCATCCTCAACCTTGACAAGTATGCACACCTCCTCTGGTTCCCTCAACCTCCTGTCTGGCATTCTCTCCCCATCAGCACGATTAAACTCCATAAAGTGCCTCCTAAGTGAAGCCAATTTGTTTACCAGTCTACGGGTCGTCGAGCCATCAACCGAGCACACCTCCCAAAACTTCACCAGGGACTCCTGAAAGCCGTCCTCCAGCATCAATGTCCGCTCAAAACGAAAATACGCATGCGGGCATGCCTCCTCCCTAGAGGTCCACAGCAAGGGGCATGATGCGAATGTGCCATGGGTATCAAGTTAATTAATTAATAGATAAAAAGGCAACAACTTTAACTAATTTTAGTTAAGCTAAGTTGTTGCTTATTTATTGATAATTAGTTAATATTAATTAGAGAAAATAAGAAGATAATCTTTATTAAATTAGTACTTGCTCTAAGCCCTTGATTTAAAATCCAAGAGACTACAACCTACATGTTGCACATGTAGTGTAAGTATAAAAGGAGAGCAAGGCTCTCTCTTTTGCAACAAAAATTTTGGAGAGCAAAGTCTCTTGAAATTCCGTACCCCTTGAGATATAGAAGAGTCTTGAGAGTCTCCATCTCTCAAAAGCCTCTTCTTGTTACTCTGGTCGATGACCGGGTTTATGGGAAGCAACGCGATTCGTCTCCATGCACACGAGAGAGACTTCTGCAGATTGAACTTGATTCATGAGGTTTCTTCATCTGCAAACTCACGCTTCAAGAGGTAACCATAATCTATCTCTTTTATTCATAAGTGTTAGAGGAAATGAGAATTGTGTTTATTCCAAAAAACCCTAGGGTCTCTTATATAGAGAAAACCCTATGGGTAAATTACATAAGGTAGAACATAGAAAAATAAAAAGACCAAACGGTACATAGATATATAATTCTTTCAACACTCCCCCTCAAGATGGAGCATAGATATCGATCATGCTCAGCTTGGAAGTGCATTTCTAAAATGGTCCTCTGAGAAGCGGTTTGGTGAAGATGTCGGCAGTCTGCTCCCCAGAACTGACATGTGAAGTAGAAATCAATCCCTTTTGGATCATGTCTCTGGTGTAATGACAATATACTTCAATATGCTTGGTTCTCTCATGAAAGGTAGGATTATTGGCAATGAACAATGCAGCTTGATTATCACAATGTAGTTGCATGGGTAGAGGTACATCTACATGCAAATCTTCTAGTACAGCTCGAACCCACATCATTTCTGTTCTTGCATGTGACATAGCCCTATATTCAGATTCTGCACTGGATCTAGCCACGACGGTTTGTTTCTTGCTTTTCCAAGAAACTAGAGAGCTACCAATAAACACAGTAAAGCCCGAGGTAGACTTTCGATCCTTAGGGCATCCTGCATAAATTGGTTTCCTTCTTGAACAACAATCCCGTGCCTGGAGACAATTTTAGATACCTGAGTATCATATATATAGCATCCATATGTATCTGTCTCGGTTGTTCCATGAACAGGCTTACCCGGCTAACTGCAAAGGCAATATCAGGTCGGGTTATAGTTATGTAAAGAAGTTTCCCCACCATTTCTCTATACCTTCTCTTGTCAACCTCTTCTGTATCATTATCGTACAGTTTCATGCTAGGATCCATAGGAGTACTAGACGGTCTGCATCCGGTCATGCCAATCAATCAGCATATCTGTAATATATTTCCTCTGGGTCATTACTAGACCCCGTGCATTCCTGGCGAACTCCAGTCCCAGAAAGTATCGTAGTGTGCCAAGATCCTTTGTAACAAATTGACGACCCAACACTGCTTTGGTCATCTCTATCCCCTGGGCATCATCTCCTGTGACTAAAATGTCATCAACATACACCATGATGACAATTGTACCTCGAGTAGTCTTCTGGATGAACAATGAGTGATCTGCATTGGATCTCTTGAAGCCTTGTTCTTCAATCAACTGGGAAAGCTTCTGAAACCATGCCCTTGGACTTTGTTTAAGGCCATAAATTGCCTTATGAAGTCTGCACACCATATGATTCTCCCCCTCAGCAGCAAACCCCGGAGGCTGCTGCATGTACACTTCCTCCTGCAGATCCCCATACAAAAATGCATTTTTAACATCCAGCTGGAACAAGGGCCAATCACGTACCACAGCTACAGACAGAAGAATACGAAGAGTGGAGTAACGGGCAACCGGAGAGAAGGTATCCATATAGTCCACTCCATACGTCTGAGTGAAACCACGTGCCACTAGTTGTGCCTTGTATCGATCCAAGCTGCCATCTGCATGATACTTGACAGTGAATACCCATTTGCAGCTAACTACAGATGCTCCTGGGGGAGCAGTAACCAGCCTCCATGTGCCCCTCGACTGTAGGGCAGCCATCTCCTCCTCCATAGCAATTCGCCAACAATCAATTTTCAATGCATCCTGATATGTCCGCGGGATCTCCACAGAAGATAAAGCCACTGCAAATCTCTGAAAATCTCCTGTAAGGCGATGAAAGGAAACCTGTGAAGCAAGAGGATACGAAGCACAGCTGCGTTTCTGCTTTCGCATCGCAATAGGGACATCCAGATCATCAACTACTGAGGTCACCGAGCCCGATTCGTCCTGTAATGGCACATCCTGCATAGGCACACTAATTGACTCATTAGTAGTAACATTTGGACAAACCTGGGGCGTGCTGGATGATTGTCGTGTAGCCTGAGCAGGACCAGATCGACAGGTATAGAACTTTGGTAGAGGAGATATTAGTGGTTTTGGTGGAGGTGGTGGTGGTGGTGGAGGCAGATGCAAAGGTGGTGTGGACACAATATTAGGAACTGGACTGGACACAGGAAGATTCACGGTAGGAGGAGGAACATAGACCTCATTAATAGATGAGTTGGAGGTCAATCTGTCACCTGCAGGTGAAAAGTACATAACCGACTCAAAGAATGTAACATCCGCACTGACAAAATACTTCTCATTTACTGGGTCATAGCAACGGTATCCTTTCTGCGTCCGAGAATAACCCACGAAGACACATTTGACAGCTCTAGGTAAGAGCTTGTCTAGACCAGGTGATAGCTGATGAACAAAGGCAACGACCCGAAAAACACGAGGAGTGAACGAGAACAATTCTTTATCTGGAAAGACAATAGAGAGAGGAGTTTTCTCACCAAGTATTGTACATGGCTTACGATTTACCAGGTAGCAGGCTGTAAGAACAGCATCTCCCCAGAAAGAGATAGGAGCACAACTCTGGATAAGAAGAGTTCGAGTAATATCAAGTAGGTGACGATGTTTTCTCTCAGCAACTCCATTTTGTTGGGAGGTGTAGGCACATGTAGTTTGATGTATAATGCCTTTTGACCAAAAATATTGGGAGAGAAATCGAGAACAGAACTCCAATGCATTATCAGTACGAACATATTTCACTTTGGACGAGAAAACATTGTTTACTTCATTTATAAGATTTTTGATCACATCACCAGCTTCAGATTTATTTTTCAAAAGAAAGACCCACGACAAACGAGAAAAATCATCGACCACGACAAGATAGAATCTGTGCCCTTGGTGATCAGGGACACGACTAGGACCCCAAATATCAGCATGAAGTAACTCAAAAGGGGAGCTACTGCTCCGACTCTGACGACTTGGGAAGCTAGCTCTATGGTGCTTCCCTAATTGACACGCTTCACACCAGAATTACGAACTGGGAGATATCTGAGGCAAAAGGTGACGCATCTTCTTGAGAGGCAGGTGACCAAAGCGTAGATGCCAGGTATAGGGTGAGACAGATCCAACAGCATGAGAGGAGACTCCAGCATAAGAACTTCGGGTCAGACGGTAAAGACCATCCTGCTCAGAACCACAGCCAATCACTCTGCCCGTTAGGATGTCCGGAAATATAAGAGAGGATGGGTCAAATATAGCGCGACAATGCAAATCTTTTGTAATCTGACTAATAGAGAGCAAGTTCAACGAAAATTCAAGAGCATGTAAGACATTCTTCAGACGCATTGAAGAGGATAACATAACCTCCCCCTGTCCAATAATGGGAGAATGAGTCCCATTTGCAATGATCATTGATCGCCCTGAAGGAATCTCCCTGTATCAAATAAGTCGGTCTCTGTCTCGACAAGGATGGTGCGTTGCACCAGAGTCCATGATCCAATCGGAGATGTCTGAACTAGAACATGTGTTAAAAGCACTACCTGAGGTGCTAGTTGTGGCAGAAGTACTGGCAGAAGCAGATGCAGCGATATCCGAAGAGCCTCCAGAAGAATCTGTAGGAACCGTAGGCATTATATCCCGTAGCCGAGCAACTAGGTCCTCAAACCGCTGATCCGAAGTCGAAGAAAATGGAGATGCAACATGTTCGGCCACCCTTGCAGACGTTGGAAAACCATGCTTAGAATAGCATGTATCTTCTGAGTGACCCGTAGGCCATGACCACGGAATGAAAAAGCGGAACCACCTCGTCCTCTGGAAGCAGCCATCGCAGAAGGAGGTGGCGTAGACGAGCTGGAGGGAACTGAGATGCGACTAAGCCTCCGATAAACCTCCTCCATAGGAGGAATGGAAGCATCTGCAAGAATCTGTGATCTGGCCGCATCATATTCTGGATCAAGGGCCGCAAGAAGGACGCCAACCATGGTAGCATTGCGGAATGTCTTCTGCTGCTCGGGTGTGGCCGTCAGAGGAATAGCGTTGTATAGTTTCTCGAACATCCCTCTCAGGGATGTATACAAGGAATGAAGAGGTCGCCCATTCTGCTTCATGGTGAATATGTCATGTTGAAGTTGTAGCATCTTGGTTTCATTTCGGACCTGGGAATATGTCGCCGCGAGAATGTCCCACATCGCTTTGGCGGTGGGCTGATGGAGAACATCATTCGCAATCTCCATCGATAAAGTTCATGAGTGCCAGACTTTGGCATACGAGTCATCAGCCTCCCAAGAGGCATAGATCCATGTCTTCTCTGCCGATTCATCTTCGGTAATAATGTGCTTCTTACCATTGGACTTAATGAGACTCACGAACTGCAACGCCCAGAACTCATAGTTCAATCCATCCATCTTGACGATCGGCGCAGGACCTTTGAAAGCGCCTACGGATGGCACATCAACCTTTGATTCTGACATATCACCGCAGAGAAAGAACTAGGGTTTGTAGACAGAAAAATAGATGTCTACACCGACTGCATAGGATTCGAGTGCGTATGTAGACTTACGCATCCAAATCCATATAAGAGATGACGAACGCAGCTACGAAGAGGACCGCCGGGGAGAGGATGCCGGCTAGGTCACTGCTGGCGGTGAATGGAGGAGGCCGGGCACGGGTGCAGGAGGGTTGGGCGGCAGCCGGGAGGGCTGGGCGGCACTCGGGGGCACCCCGGGAGAGCTGGTGGGCGGCAGAGGCGCCCTGGACTGGGCCCGAGAAGGGTTGGTGGGCGGCGGGGTTGGGGCCGAGAAGAACTGGTGGGCGGCGGGGCTGGGGCCGAGAAGAATTGGTGGGCGGCGGGGCTGGGGCCGAGAAGAACTGGTGGGCGGCGGGGCTGGGGCCGAGAACCTCGAGGTCTTGGCGGCAGCGGCGGGCTCGAGAGAGGGGGGGAGGGGGCGGCGGGCGGAGAGCCTAAACCCTAGGCTCTGATACCATGTTAGAGGAAATGAGAATTGTGTTTATTCCAGAGAATCCTAGGGTCTCTTATATAGAGAAAACCCTATGGGTAAATTACATAAGGTAGAACATAGAAAAATAAAAAGACCAAACGGTACATAGATATGTAATTCTTTCAACAATAAGGAATATCAAAAATTATTTTGGAAATTGTTTCCTTAGAATTTATAATTTCTGAATGCACAAATTGTTGTACGACATTTTCTAGTTCATACGATGAACTAAGATTGTTTTGGCAAAATGTTTGCTAAATATTCTGTGTTTACGTGATGCGTAGTAATTTTTTATTTATTTACTTTCTTCAAGTGATATCAAAGTCAGGATAAAGGTCTTGGATGTGATCCAAACCCTTAGGGAACAAGGTCTTGCATATCGGACGCGCAGGGACTCGTGGTTTTTGCATATGATGCAAATTTCGAATATTTTTCGCGAACATGAAAAGCTCTTGTTTATGCACTGTTTGGATGAGTTTTTTGGATAATAAAATGTATTTAGAATGTCTAAATAAGTCTCAAAATAATAGCAAATTGTTAGCTCCAAAGATGAATAAATAATAATTCAAAAAGTTCTCGCAGTGACATTGTTTTGCATGTATTCATGAATTTGTAACAAAACTATTTTTGGTTACTATTTTCATGTCATGAAACGTGAAATAAACACTTCTATATAAAGAGGATGGTAGGCAGTATGAAGGGACGGTTCAAATTGAAATTAAAGTGGAGTTTCTTCATTTATCTCTTCTTTCTTCCCTCTCCCTCTTGCACAGTTTCGGGCTTTCTCCACCAAAATCATGTCCCAACAAGCACGTTCTTCTCCTTCCTCAACCCTTCTCTGAATTTCTTCTCCAGCCAAACCTTATTAGTATACTAGGACTATAGTATATAGATAAATTCTATTCGCTATTGTACAGGAAATGGGGATAATACTTGTTCAAATAGGCTTCTACCAATTGATAAGCATCTTGAATAAATCGGTATTGTAGTCCATACACCGACATACATGCTAGACAAGAGTCGTTCATGAGCAATAAGATTTGAACCTGTTTATAGTTACTCCAATGATTATTGTGCATTATAGACGAACTATTGTTTAGCAGAAAATTGACACTAAAATATGGCATATGGCTTGACAAACTCTGTTCAACCTCTCAAACCCATGGTTGTCTGAAGCAAAATCACTTATCACATCCCTAACATCAGAGTTGACCACCGATCAAAATTCCTTGAAAAAGAGAATCAGAAATCCATCATGCCCATGTGCACCATCAAACCGCAGTTTGTACCTCAGCACGACCAAACTCCATTACGAGTTCCCTTGCATGTTCCAAAGATAAGGTAGATGCCCCTTGCATGCTCCACCTACAACCACCCTGGACACCTCGCCAACTTGTCCTACAGAAAAAAATCATTATCGCCACCCCCGCGTCCTTGTCTCCTTCAACATGATCGTTATCAACTAGAACAGAATGGATGTAATTACATCGCCTCTTGTAGTTGGCTATCGAGTGGAAACATTTAGTGTTGGCATCACTCTCACTAATCAAACGTTGTCTGGAGCGTTATCTCCATTCGACCTCTTGCTTCATGTCCTCCTCTTGAATGGTTCTTTGGAAGCTAACCAGCTCTACAAGCTCAAAAACATCAAAATCCACGGTGTCCTCTACCCAATCCAACTAAACTAGACCCACATGGGCCTCCGTGCAGTGAACCCCATGTGTCGCATGAACATCCTTATGTGCCTAAAGCTTCCATCAACCAGCCTCTAGCTTGCGAAAAAGGTTGACCATGATCGTTCCCTCGTACTAGAACGAGGACCAAAACTTTGAAGTCTAGTTTTCTTTTAGGTTAAGAAGTAGGGCTATAAGATAGGGGCCCTTATGGCAGGAATAG
This sequence comes from Ottelia alismoides, assembly GCA_037367405.1. Classification (NCBI taxonomy): domain Eukaryota; kingdom Viridiplantae; phylum Streptophyta; class Magnoliopsida; order Alismatales; family Hydrocharitaceae; genus Ottelia; species Ottelia alismoides. Next base: position 89,335 of record JAZKJV010011398.1, on the reverse strand, counting down.
ACGAAGTCCATTTCCATCAGGGTCTTTTCTCCACCTCTTGCATCGTTGTCAGTTGCCTAACAAAAGCTAGTAATCCATCCATGTCTTCATTATCTACTTATGACGGTTAAGCTAGGGGGAAATTTTAAGCAATAGCAACCAATTTTGTCTACTAATAATTTGCTTAAAAGAGCCTTTTGGCATCTGTGAGCTCTATCACTCAGAAGCTCTAAGCGCTTCAACGCAATCTTTGTTGATAAAAAAGGGCAAAAGATGAATCCAATCATCACCCTAAATCTTGATTCAAGCAACCAAGCCTACTCGGACCGATAGAAAAAGCATCAAACAATATGCTTTCCCAAGGCCCAAAGCAATGAGGGAGTGAGATGTAAGCCAAAGGAAAAGCAACCAACAAATGTCAAGAGCAAAGACAGCCGTCCAATTTGGATTTGGATCCAGAGTTCCATCAAGAAAATTGGCAGTGAGATGCATCTGACACCTCCAATTGTAGAAGTCGGATCGTGTCCATGAAGGTAGATGAACCTTGATCTCATCCACCTTGCAAACGAGGGCGGTAAGCTGCAAACAAGTTGACATTAAAGTCGTCCCTAATCAACCAAGCGATCGAAGAAATGTGTGTAGGCATCCCTCAAATCCTCCCACAACCTCAGTCTAAGTGTCGCACAAGTAGGCCCATAGATACTCAAGAAAGCTTTCGCATCATTGAAGCACTTGTCTCCAAAGAGGTAGGAGACCATGTGTGAACCAGCATACTCGAACAGTTGATTAAAACAACCACCATTACATACAACAAGGAACCCTCACGAACTGGCTACCTCAGCCACAGGTTCAAATTCCAAGAATCCAGACCCACCAACCGAGTTCCACAATCAGCTAGTCCAAGACCGTATCTTGGTTCCTTGTAAAAGTACATTACCATGTCACTCGATTAACAACCTCCTGACCATTCTCCGCTTCTCTGGGTCTCCAAGATCCCGAACGTTACAACTGATAACTTTCATACAGAAACTAGTAGGGCCCTTGCGGTGGTAGGCACCACATTCGCATCTTTGGCAATGTTCAAAATATATTGGTTCATTTATGCAGTACAGAAATCGACTACCCATTGGAGGCCACGGACGATGGCCCTACCAAAGTGAAATTTCTGTGACAGACCCTCACCACATCTTGCATCGGAGACCCAGCCTACTTCTTATATGATTTGTACCTCTGCAACCTCTTGCAAGGCATCTCCCCCATGCCAGAGCTAGAGACCAACTCCATCTCATGCACTAATATAATTAGAGTAATTGGTTTAAAATTAGATAGGTTGTTAGATCATTTGTTATGTTAGGTCATCAATTATATGACATAGCTTTTGGTTCTTAATTTTGAAAATATTATTGTTATTATCTATATTAAATAAATTTGTAAAAACACACCTTTTCAAATATTTCTTCCAAACATGATATTTTTCTAATTTAAAAATCACCCTATACGAGTCTATTTAAGATTGATTTCGTCCAAAGGACGAGGTGAATAGTCATCATGTTATATCCTCTGAAGAAAGATCACTTACTCTTGGCTTGGTAAATCGCTGGCCACCAAAGGTTGGAATAATGATTTTTCTATCGATTATAGCAATAAGTTAGTCCCATAACCTGAGGACCATTGATGATTCCTCTTTCTGCATCCTCGACCCAAATGGAAAGGAAATATGCCCTAGTGTGAAAGATGGATATCCTTTCGAAACTAAGAAGTATGGACACATTAGTTTATTTCCTCCAATGCATATGCGGCTAATAAGCATTAAGAAAGAAATTAAAATGAGTTTCATATCCTTTCATTTTCTTCCCTCTTCCAAGAATATCCACACTTATGTGATTATAATTTAATCATTTGCCTCATTTTTTTAGTAATCAAAGGTGAATAACATGCCTTGAAGCAAGTCTCCTTCGTTTTCCTATCCTCCCCATCCCTTTAAGCAACCCTTTCTTGTCGATTTCCAATGACTTCTTGGTGACGTAGCTAGCAGCTCCTCTCCCGAGGATAATTCCAATGACTTCTTGGTGACCTAGCTAACAGCTCCTCTCCCCGGATAATTTCAAACTTCCTAGGGGCAAAGACAAAGCCCTTTTCTACTACCTCTTGCCGACATCTGGGGTCAGACAAATCGATTGATGTGTCCTGGCAATCGCAAACCAATCTTAGAAATGTCGATAGCCTCAGGTCCATTTGGATGTTCCAATAATTACATGTTACATGCAAATTTTTCGAGCCACGATAATTGGTGTGTGGGTCATAAAAAAGATCCTTCAAAGATTTGGGGCTCTTTGTCGTCTTGCAGCAGTTGGCTAGTCCCCTTAAGGTAGGGCTACTAAAGATCTAATATGCTCCAACTGCAACTTGCCCAGTCACCTGAAGAAAATGCACATTGACAAAACCTTTTGCTCTAAATGCGCAGGGGACAGGTGCGTAGCTCACATTTATTCTATTGCCTTCTGCATTCTTTCTCAACTAGAAACTATGGCTTCCTCCTTGACCCAAAACTAGAAATGAGATTTGGTTGGGCCCTTAAGGGTCGTGCAAAACCCATACCCATTTAACACAGCAGACTTTGGGCCGGATAGAGGCCTAGAAAATACAGCAAAGTCTGGCTCAAGCCCAAGCCCAGGCTGAAGCTAATGGGTCGGGCTCGAGTTTCATCCATTCAAACTACTTGCACAACTAATAATAATGCTTGATAATCACCCAAGTTCCTCATTTAAGGGAAAACACCATTAATGCATCCACTTTTAATTTGTTGTTGAAAAGGATAAATCTCACATTGCCTCGTATAATGTCTTACTATAGTTTTTAAGACATGTTAAATATTATAGTTTTAGTTTGTTATATGAAAGGCCCCATGAGCTAAAGCTTCATTCAACATATTATAGTATATACATAATAATCACGGAGTTTAAAATGGATGGAGAACAAACTACTCACAAGAATTTCTAAAAGAATGATAGAACATATATCGAACAATGTAGCTCCAATTTCAAGGAAGGATCGACCTCCATCAGCAAAGTAATATAGCATTGCATTTAATTAGATCAATTCTCTCTGCAATCCTTCTAAATTCATTTAAAAAAAGTCCCAAGTTCCATTTCCAATCCTTTACCTTTGACGAATCACTTTTATCTCATCCAATCCCCCAATGGTTGATTAAGTACCTTATATTTATTGATTTGGATTCAAACTTCGATCATTTCACCCTTCATTGAGGAATTCATTCATCCATTCCTGCATCACATATCCTTGATCGTTGGACCCTAGAAGCTCTTATTCGATGATCTTCATGATTGTCGAATTCTCACATTGTCAAGCTTCCTTCTTCATCCCGATCAATTCTATTTGACTCGAGGTCGAGGATACTTAACAAAACATATTAAAGAGATGTCTTCCATATGATGTCATTACAACAATGTATTGAATATAAGTAGAGGTTATAATAATCCAAAAAAAACAGACCCACATGGTTATCCCACAGATGGTGAGATGATGATTATTAAAGATGACGAATGCTAATATATCACACAGTGTATGTTGCATTGGCTTTTGGACTCATACTCCATGAATAGGCACCAATTTTCCTCAATAATGATTTGGATTTAGAACTTTCTAACATGAGATGTTGAGTGATCAAAATTCAGGAAAGCACATATTATGTTTACATTATAAGAACATGTGCATTGTCATGCATAAACGTTGCGCAGAAATCAGTGACCACCTACTCAATCATTAAACCTTTAACTGAGTTCGTTAAAGTTCTTCACAGAAAAGCTTAACATTTATTTCTCGTCATTCCAGAGATGTCTTGTCATAACATTTAAATCCAAGGCTGCAGAAGTCGGCAGTCGGTACTCGATCGGCAGGGTCATTGACTAAGTATTAATCGGCAGTCGGGAGAGTAATCGGATTTAGTCGGGCATTAGTTGGTTTTGAATTTTTTAAATTATTTTTAATATATATATATATATCAAATTTTAATACATATACTATCATTTGTCTTCATATTTTTAGCAATTTTAATATTTTTACGAGCTTAAAAAATTATAGCAATAAAGTAACAAATCCAAGCAAACATGCCTTCATCGACAACAAGTATATAAATTAACAAACATTTGGAATAAGGCAATAAAGTAATCTTATATATAAGATGCCCAACATACCTTCATCATGAAAAAATAAATTTTTACTCTTAAAATAAACAAACTAGAAGAAACCCTAACCTAACAATGGAAAATCTAGTAAAAAAATCTACGCAATAACATCTACGATCAACCTGCAAATTAAAAGAGAAAATATATCCTAACAATAAAATCTAAGATCATCTTAAGCAAATCTAAGCAATAACATCTAAGATCAACCTAAGCAAAAACAAAAAAATTGAAGAAAATCTAACATTGTTATTTGCTAACAACAACATATTAACATCTAAGTTCAACATCATCAACCTAAGCAAATCTAAGCAACAACATCTAAGATCAACTTAAGCAAAAACAACAAAAAAATGAAGAAAACATAACCTAGCATTGTAATTTGCTAACAATAACATTTTAACATCTAACAATAACATATTAACATTTAAGTTTAACATCATCAACCTAAGAAAATTCGAAGAGAAAATATAAGCAAAAACAAAAAAACAAAAAAAACTAACTAAACTGTGATTGACTTGGTAAGGGCGGAGGCGGCCGGGGCGGCGCTGGAGGCTTCTAGGTGCTGGAGCCATGAGGAGGCGAGGCGCTGGAGGCGACGCCGGCGACGCACTGGAGGCGACGCCGGCGACGCACTGGAGGCGGCGCCGGCGACGCACTGGAGGCGACGAGGTGGCGCGAGGTCAGGGGTATCACGTTGATGAATCTCGTATTCATCATGCTAAAAGCCGCAAATTAAAACCCCGGCTTAACCATTCCAATAAAAATCATCTTCAATTCTTTATTAATATCATGTATTATATTGTGTATAATTTACCATTAAATTATTGTTTTTAATTTCTCTTATTTTTCTTTTTTTTTATTTTATCATCAAAAACCCCTAAAAATTAGGTAAATAAATTGTTTACAATTCACTGACCTTTAAAAAAGACTAAAAAATACAAAAACAAATCAAAGATGAAACTCGGTGTTTTTATCCCCCTTAAAAATACCCCCAAAAAAACTTTTTTGTACAAATGACCTCTTTTGGCTTTTTGTCCAACATGAAAGTTGTAGATCTTGTCGAGACGAGCAACTTTCATGTTTTGACTTTTTCCTAATTTTGCCTCTAGCTATTTATTTTGTATTTATCTTTGATTTTGTATTTTCTGAATTTCTGATTGGGCCACGTGGCACCCTCCGGGCCGCCCACGTGGCCGCTCCACTTTCCGCCACCCGTCACCACTCCAGCCCTTGGATTGAACTCGCCCAGCTTCCATCCCAGCCCTCAATAGCCGCTTCACTTCTCAGTCGTCAGATCTAATTCCAGATCTGATCATAGCCGCTCACCAGCGCCTAAACCACAGCCGCCTGATCACTCTTATCCTACGCCCCTCAAGCCCCCACGTCATCCCTTCATCCTAGCCGTTGGATCACAAGATCCAACGGCTCGTCGGTCGTCTCCTACCGTCGTAACCCCCGCCCCCAGCCGTTTCACCTCGCCAACCTATCACCCCCTTCCTATTTTGGAAGGCGACTCCGGCCATCCCACTCTCTCCTACCGGTCGCCCCACAAAGACCTTAGATCCGCCATCTTCGCGTCACCCCCAACCTTCCTCCTCCATTACTCATCAGCCATCAATCGGTCATTCAAGCACACTCCACCACCTCGTAACCGACCCCCCTTCCTATAAAATCGCCCCCTCCGCCGTACATCAGACCCATCCACCATTTTTGGGGCTTCGGCCCAGCCTTCGGCTCTCCGGTGACAGCGGAGGAGCCCCTTGCAAGGAGGCGACGACGGCTGAAGCCCCGGTGTGCTTCGTGGCCTCCGGCCACGTCGCGACTGCCATTGTGCGCCGTTGAGCTCCATGCCAAGGCCGGGCATGATGGGCGACGACCCAGAGCTCCGATGAGCTCATCCCCAGGTCACTTCCTCCGCCACCAACACCTTGCTCCGGCAAGGTGATTTATCCCTCTATTTCTCCTAATTTTCCGATCACCTCCATCACCGTCCGCCACCATCCGACAAGTCTCCCACCTTCGAAAGCTCACCCGCATCTTCGCCCAATCTCCTCCTTCCTCCAGAACCCCCTCGCACTTCGACTCAACTCCTTCGTCTTCACGGCGGAGGACTCCCCTGAGCCACCACCTTCTTCACTTTCGCTCGGCTCCCATCTCATTCCACCTAATTCGCACCCACACGCACTTGCTTCGGCTATAACTGACCCTTGAAGGTACCTTGATTGATCGGATTCTGTGCCGGAGCTCCTTCAAGCCTTTCTCCTCTAGCGAAGCTTCATCGACCACCCACACCAACCAGCTCCAGAGATTCGCATCACCTCCAGCGTCTTCGCGAGGGCACGGGCTCTCTTATCCGATCATCAGGAAGCCTCGCGGAGCACGGAGGAGTCCACAGGGGTTCGCCGGAGACCCGCCTTCTCCGGTGACCCGCGGAGGAGCACGAAGAGCAGGTACCGTCCGATCATCTGGATCGGACGGTTGTAATGATGACGCGTGGCAACCGAACCTCCAGCCGAAGCTACAGGCTCGGGCCTCCCTTAACCTCGGCCCGAGCCATCAGTTTCTGCCATGTGGCCCGAACCTGAGGAGCCGTCCCGAGCCTGGTCCAGCCTGGTCCCTCACGTGCACAGCACGTGAGGGCCTGGGTAAATTACGCAAAAGACCTCGGAAGATCTGATATTTGCATTTGGTCCTCCAAGCACGTGCTTCACGTGCGCGCCTGGGGTATTTTACAGGGAGGCCCTCCGAAGTTTTAGAAATTGCAAAAAGGCCCCCGCGCATGGAAAAATTTCACAGGGGCCCAGGCGGTTTTTCGTATTTGCATTTAGGTCCCTCCAGGGACCTAAATGTAATATTTATCCTTTTTATTTTCTTGCATTTTTATTACAATTATGCTCCTGCATTGTTTTTAGCATAACTTGATCATCGTAGGTCCAAATTGCATGATTTTAGTGTCGTTTTGATCCTTGTTTTGTCCTCTACATCATAGCATATATAATTTTCTCATTTACCACTGTTTTAAATGAAGTGATTTTTTGTGATAAATGAGACCTTGCTCTCCTTGTTCTTGCGTTGATTTGATGATTGTTCTTCATGTTGTTATTTAATACGACTCTGATTTCTAAATCCGATATGATGCTCATATTTTTAGGGTATAATTGTAATCTTTTGTTTAGCATACATGAAACCTTGCACAATTACTCATGCATCACTTTAAATTGCATAAAAATCAATTAAAAAATGCATAAATCATGGCATTGCTTTGTAAATAGCATAGTTCATCATGTGGACCAGAAACTGAGAAATATTTCACACTTGTGCTTCATGAATCGAAATTCGCTAAATAAATTAAGTAGTTGTGTCCTTACGTTCGACCTTGGTAGACTTGCCAAGTATAAATACTCCACAGCATTCAAAGGACTGTGGTTTTTGCTGAACCGAATTTGCCTCCTATACTACGATAATTTCACATTATTGTAGAGGCAAATTCGACGTTCATCAAATGGCGTCGTTGCTGGGGACACGGCTTAACTTAATTATTGAATTTTGATTTTCTTTGTTGAATAATTTCAAAATTTTAAGGTCATCATTTCATGCATCATTTTTGCATCATGTCTGCTGTATAAATTCCTTGGAATTTTTCTAACTTTTTCTCTTTTGTGGCAGGGCCCATGAAAATCGAGGACGCTTGATCTTCATGGAGGCGTGAAGCCAGGAGCTTATGCTGAAGAGGCTGCAAAAGACATTGTGAAGAAATTTTAGGAGTCTTTTAATCAGTCAGATTGCATTGCATACTGTAAAAAAACTTGCATTTGCATATTTATTTCCAGTTTTGCTTGTTGTAAAAAAAGAGTAGATCACTTGATGATCTACCCCCCCCATACACAAACACACTTGCACATACACACTCACCTCACCCCACCTCCCTTCCCTCTGTAATTTTCACAATCTCTCGCTCTCTCCCTATATATTGAACGAACCCCCCCCCCCACCCTTGTATCATAAAACAACCCCCCCCCCAATTCAGACCTTACTTAGGCTATTTGTAGCCTAAGTATAGGGGGGGCCTGCCAGCTCATCCCTCCCTCGTACTATCTTCTTGTACTTAGGTCAATTTTGACCTGAGTATAGGGGGATCCTCCTCCTCAGTTCTGCTATATCTCCCTATATTTGATCGAGCCTTGGCTTCATGGCACTTGTGCTATGAGAACATAGCAAAATTTAAATATAGGGGGGTATACCGTATATTACTGTATATTTACTTTAGCCTTAGCTCGTGTTTTTAAAACTTTTTTTCTTTTGTTTTGGGGCTGGGTTTTGGTAAACTAGTGAACTGAGTTTTGTAAAAACCTTGTAAAAATTGTTTATTAAAATCGAGGGATTAATTTTGTAAATAGTCCTTTTCAAAAAAAAATGAAAAATTAAAAACCGTTCTTGGAATTAGACTCTGACTACTAGGCTTAGTAGACACTTTCAGTGAGGGAACCTCGGTCTCCCTTAGCAGAGTGAGTGGTTTAGAGGACATCGCATATAGCCCCGTCCTCAAGTAACACGGGTCTGTTTATCGGCCCGTACTTACACCCATACTGGCTGAGAGTGGATACTTTTATTCATTTGAGCCTGGGCTAGTCAGTGTCTCTCCGAAGAATTCAAAAAAAAAAACAAATTAAAACCCATAAAAATTTGCAAAAATCAAAAATCACACAAAAATCACTAACCAAGGAGTTGGTGTATTCCTGACACATTCACACTCACTCAAGGCTTGAGGATTTTGAGGACACTAGATTTCTGTGATCTTGAGAGTCTGAGTTAACATGCCTTAGTCATTAAGGTTTTAAACTTAAATTTCCACACTTCCCTAGTTTGAAAGATTTGAGCGCTATATTGCACTCTTCATCTCTACCTTCAAGAAAAATATGATCAGCACAGTCACTTCCACAACTGCATGATTGATGAGATGAGTTGAGACATCACTTGAGGAATTAGGACCAGAGATTTGAGTTTAGATCCGATCTAATGATATTCGAGGATGGGACAAAGTTAATGAAGGCTTCAGAAGACCTGAGTGTCAGCAAAACCCTAGCCAGTATGTGAACAAGATTCATATGCTATCTCTTTGATATTTACCTATATGCCAAGGTGTGATGAAATTTAAATAGAAATTGTTGATCAGTGTGCGCCAACTTTTGGTAAAATGGAGCTAGCCAACAAAAGAAAAGAAATGTCAAAGAAAAAACTCTAAATACCAAAGTCAAATTACAAATGAGCTTCCACCAATGGCGAGCGCTACCAAACATTTTCAAAGTGTCCACTTGGACCAAGCGCTAATTAGGACCAAGGAGTCGGGCTGACACCACAAAAAGGACTCTGCATCGTAAGCGATACAAGTTTGGGTGTCGAAGGTACCTTAGATACTCAGAAAAGACACACCCCGGTTTACTCCCAGAAAAACAAGTGCAGACGACTCCAACTCTCTTGACGGACACATTGATCAACAATATAAAAATTTACATGTGTTGAGTAAAAGGCACTCGAGAGGCTCCTTGTTCCAGTGTGAGGGTTAGAAAAATAGACACAATCCCATTACCTCCATCATCTGGCCGTCCATCAACATTTCAAGTCTGAACAACTAATGAGACGGTTGACTGAAGCAAGAATAGACTTATTCCCTAGTATTGAGGATGAGGTATAGAGGAGAGTCTTTGAGAGTGGAACTTTGAGTGATGCATCGACTCGGCTCTCATGAAATGCAGTACACTTAAGTTCATATCCTTATATTATATGTACAAAAAGAGAGTCTGATAATTAGAGAAGTTGGATTCCTTCTAACTAAGGCTTGGATAAACCCGGAATTTTAGGATCTCTTAAATTAAGGGTCTTCGAAAGATTGAGCCTTGAAAACTTCACTCGCACTGTCAGGGATTAATCCGACTCCTTCATTCTTTAGATGCTCGAGGACGAGCATGGTTTAAGTATAGGGGTATGATGAATCTCGTATTCATCATGCTAAAAGTCGCAAATTAAAACCCTGGCTTAACCATTCCAATAAAAATCATCTTCAATTCTTTATTATTATCATGTATTATATTGTGTATAATTTACCATTAAATTATTGTATTTAATTTCTCTTCTTTTTCTTGTATTTATTTTATCATCAAAAATCCCTAAAAATTACGTAAATAAATTGTTTACAATTTACTGACCTTTAAAAAAGACTAAAAAATACAAAAACAAATCAAAGATGAAACTCGGTGTTTTTATCCCCCTTAAAAATACCCCCACAACACTTTTTGTACAAATGACCTCTTTTGGCTTTTTGTCCAACATGAAAGTTGTAGACGAGCAACTTTCATGTTTTGACTTTTTCCTAATTTTGCCTCTAGCTATTTATTTTGTATTTATCTTTGATTTTGCATTTTCTGAATTTCTGATTGGGCCACGTGGCGCCCTCCGGGCCGCCCACGTGGCCGCTCCACTTTCCGCCACCCGTCACCACTCCAGCCCTTGGATTGAACTCGCCCAGCTTCCATCTCAGCCCTCAATAGCCGCTTCACTTCTCAGCCGTCAGATCTAATTCCAGATCTGATCTTAGCCGCTCACCAGCGCCTAAACCACAGCCGCCCGATCACTCTTATCCTACGCCCCTCAAGCCTCCACATCATCCCTTCATCCTAGTCGTTGGATCGCAAGATCCAACAGCTCGCAGGTCGTCTCCTACCTCTGTAGCCCCCGCCCCCAGCCGTTTCACCTCGCCAACCTATCACCCCCTTCCTATTTTGGAAGGCGACTCCGGCCATCCCTCTCTCACCTAACGGTCGCCCTACGAAGACCTTAAATCAGCCATCTTCACGTCACCTCCAGCCTTTCTCCTCCATTACTCACCAGCCATCAATCGGTCATTCAAGCACACCCCACCACCTTGTAACCGACCCCTCCTTCCTATAAAATCACCTCCTCCGTCGTACATCAGACCCATCCACCATTTTTGGGGCTTCGGCCCAGCCCCCGGCTCTCCGGTGACAGCAGAGGAGCCCCTTGCAAGGAGGCAACGACGGCCGAAGCCCCGGTGTGATATGTGGCCTCCGACCACGTCGCGGCTGCCATTGTGCGCTGCTGAGCTCCATGCCAAGGCCGGGCATGCTAGGCGACGACAAAGAGCTCCGATGAGCGTATCCCCAGGTCACTTCCTCTGCCACCAACACCTTGCTCCGGCAAGGTGTTTTATCCCTCTACTTCTCCTAATTTTCCGATCACCTCCATCATCGTCCACCACCATCCGACAAGTCTCCCACCTTCGCAAGCTCACCCGCATCTTTGCCCAATCTCCTCCTTCCTCCAGAACCCCCTCGCACTTCGACCCAACTCCTTCGTCTTCACGGCGGAGGACTCCCCTGAGCCACCACCTTCTTCTCCTTCGCCCAGCTCCCATCTCATTCCACCAAATTCGCACCCACACGCACTTGTTTCGGCTATAACTGACCCTTGCAGGTACCTTGATTGATCGGATTCTGCGTCGGAGCTCCTTCAAGCCTTTCTCCTCCGGCGAAGCTTCATCGACCACCACGCCAACCAGCTCCGGAGATTCGCATCACCTCCAGTGTCTTCGCGAGGGCACGGGCTCTCTTATCCGATCATCAGGAAGCCTCGCGGAGCACGGAGGAGTCCACAGGGGTTCGCCGGAGACCCGCCTTCTCTGGTGACCCGCGGAGGAGCACGAAGAGCAGGTACCGTTCGATCATCTGGATCGGACAGTTGTAATGATGACGCGTGGCAACCGAACCTCCAGCTGAAGCTACAGGCTCGGGTCCCCCCTAACCTCGGCCCGAGCCACCAGTTTCTGCCACGTGGCCCGAACCTAAGGAGCCGTCTCGAACCTGGTCCCTCACGTGCACAGCATGTGAGGGCCTGGGTAAATTACGCGAAAGACCTCGGAAGATCTGATATTTGCATTTTGGTCCTCCATGCGCGTGCTTCACGTGCGTGCCTGGGGTATTTTACAGGGAGGCCCTCCGAAGTTTCAGGCCACGTGGCAGAAACTAGTGGCTCGGGTCGAGGTTAGGGGGGACCCGAGCTTGTAGCTTCGGCCGGAGGTTCGGTTGCCACGCATCATCATTACAACCGTCCGATCCAGATGATCGGACGGTACCTGCTCTTTGTGCTCCTCCGCGGGTCATCGGAGAAGGCGGGTCTCTGGCGAACCCCTGTGGACTCATCCGTGCTCCGCGAGGCTTCCTGATGATCGGATAAGAGAGCACGTGCCCTCGCGAAGACACTGGAGGTGATGCGAATCTCCGAAGCTGGTTGGCGTGGGTGGTCGATGAAGCTTCACCGCAGGAGAAAGGCTTAAAGGAGCTCCGACGCAGAATCCGATCAATCAAGGTACCTGCAAGGGTCAATTATAGCCGAAGCAAGTGCGTGTGGGTACGAATTAGGTGGAATGAGATGGGAGCCGAGCGAAGGCGAAGAAGGTGGTGGCTCAGGGGAGTCTTCCGCCGTGAAGACGAAGGAGTTGGGTCGAAGTGCGAGGGGGTTCTTGAGGAAGGAGGAAATTGGGCGAAGATGCGGGTGAGCTTGCGAAGGTGGGAGACTTGTCGGATGGTGGTGGACGATGATGGAGGTAATCGGAAAATTAGGAGAAGTAGAGGGATAAAACACCTTGTCGGAGCAAGGTGTTGGTGGCGAAGGAAGTGACCTGGGGATGAGCTCATCAGAGCTCTGGGTCGTCGCCCAGCATGCCCGGCCTTGGCATGGAGCTCAGCGGCGCACAATGTCAGCCGCGATGTGGCCGAAGGCCACGGATCACACCGGGGCTTCGGTCGTCGTCGCCTCCTTGCAAGGGGCTCCTCCGCTGTCACCGGAGAGCCGGAGGCTGGGCCGAAGCCCCAAAAATGGTGGATGGGTGTGATGTACGGCGGAGGAGGCGATTTTATAGGAAGGGGGGTCGATTACGAGGTAGTGGGGTGTGCTTGAATGACCGATTGATGGCTGGTGAGTAATGGAGGAGGAAGGCTGGAGGTGACGCGAAGATGGTGGATCTAAGGTCTTCGTGGGGCGACCGTTAGGAGAGAGAGGGATGGCCGGAGTCGCCTTCCAAAATAGGAAGGGGGTGATAGGTTGGCGAGGTGAAACGGTTGGGGGCGAGGGTTACGGAGGTAGGAGACGACCGGCGAGCCGTTGGATCTTGCGATCCAACGGCTAGGATGAAGGAATGATGTGGAGGCTTGAGGGGTGTAGGATAAGAGTGATCGGGCGGCTGTGGTTTAGGCGCTGGTGAGCGGCTAAGATCAGATCTGGAATTAGATCTGACGGCTGAGAAGTGAAGCGGCTATTGAGGGTTGAGATGGAAGTTGGGCGAGTTCAATCCAAGGGCTGGAGTGGTGACGGGTGGCGGAAAGTGGAGCGGCCACGTGGGCGGCCCGGAGGGCGCCACGTGGCCCAATCAGAAATTCAGAAAATGCAAAGTCAAAGATAAATACAAAATAAATAGCTAGAGGCAAAATTAGGAAAAAGTCAAAACATGAAAGTTGCTCGTCTCGACGAGATCTACAACTTTCATGTTGAACAAAAAACCAAAAGAAGTCATTTATACAAAAAGTGTTTTTGGGGGTGTTTTTAAGGGGGATAAAAACGCCGAGTTTCATCTTTGATTTGTTTTTGTATTTTTTAGTCTTTTTTAAAGGTCAGTGAATTGTAAACGATTTATTTACCTAATTTTTAGGGGTTTTTGATGATAAAATAAATACAAAAAAATAAGAGAAATTAAATACAATAATTTAATGGTAAATTATACACAATATAATACATGATAAAAATAAAGAATTGAAGATGATTTTTATTGGAATGGTTAAGCCATGTTTTTAATTTGTGGCTTTTAGCACGATGAATACGAGATTCATCACACGCATGGGAGGGGGGCGAAGGGTCGGGGGTCTATCGAGTTGAGTTGAGGGTTACTGTCTAACAGTAACCCTTTAACTCAATACCCGGATCCAATTATCAGATCCTCTATGCAGAAATCAGCCGACTAAGCGGGCGCCTAGACTGACTACTCGCCCGACTAATCGGGCTCAACCGACTATAGGCCGACTTTGCCTATTCGAGTTGGGTACCCACCCGAGTCGCATAGTCGGACCGACTAGTCAGACGACTTTTGCAACACTGTTTAAACCTATAAACTTATAATATATATTTTGCGTATGAATACGCTTGCGGGCACGCCACCTCCCCAAAGGTCCACAGCAAGGGGGCATGATCCGAATGTGCCATGGGTATCAAGTTAATTAATTAATAGATAAAAAGGCAACAACTTTAACTTATTTTAGTTAAGCTAAGTTGTTGTTTATTTATCGTTAATTAGTTAATATTAATTGAAGATAATAAGCAACTAATCTTTATTGAATTATGACTTATTCTAAGCCCTTGATTTAAAATCCAAGGGACTACACACATGTTGCACATGTGGTGTAAGTATAAAAGGAGAGCAAGGCTCTCTCTTTTGCAACAAAAATTTTGGAGAGCAAAGCCCTTAGAAATTGCGTGCCCCTTGAGATATAGAAGAGTCTTGAGAGTCTCCATCTCTCATAAGCCTCTTCTTGTTGCTCTAGTCGATGTTCTGGTTCGTGTGAAGCAACGTGATTCATCACCGCGCCCACGAGAGAGACTTCTGCAAATCGAACTTGATTCATGAGGTTTCTTCATTTAGAAACTCACGCTTCAAGAGGTAACCATAATCTATCTCTTTTATTCATTGTGAATATCAGAAATTATTTTGGAAATTGTTTCCTTAGAATTTAGAATTACTGAATGCACAAATTATTGTACTACATTTTCTAGTTCATACGATGAACTAAGATTGTTTTGGCAAAATGTTTGCTAAATAGTGTGTATTTCCGTGATGTGTAGTAATTTTTTATTTATTTACTTCCTTCAAGTGATATCAAAGCCAGGTTAAAGGTCTTGGATGTGATCCAGACCCTTAGGGAACAAGGTCTTCTACATCGGATGCGTGGGGACTTGTGGTTTTTGCATATGATGTAAATATCGAATATTTTTTGCTAACATGAAAAGCTCTTGTTTATGCATTGTTCGGATGAGTTTTTTTGGATAATAAAATGTATTTAGAATGTCTAAATATGTCTCAAAACAGTAGCCGATTATTAGTTCCAAAGGTACAAAAATAATAATGCGAAATGTCCTCGCAGTGACATTGTTTTGCATGTATTCACGGATCTGTAACAAAATTATTTTTGGTAAATGTTTTCATGTCATGAAACGTGAAATAAACACTTCTATATAAAGGGGATGGTAGTCATTGTGAAGGGATATTTCAAATTGAAATTAAAGTGGAGTTTCTCCATTTATCTCTTCTTTCTTCCCTCTCCCTCCTGCACATTTTCGGGCTTTCTCCACCAAAATCTTGTCCCAACAAGCACATTCTTCTCCTTCCTCATCCCTTCTCTGAATTTCTTCTCCAGCCAAACCCTATTAGTATACTAGTAGAACTATAGTATATAATTGTACAGGAAAATGAGGATTATACTTGTTCAACCAAGGCTTCTAGTAACTATAAGCATCTTCAATAAACTAGTATCGTAGTCAATACACCGATAAACATGCTAGACATGAGTTGTTCGTGAGCAATTAGATTTAAATGTGTTTATAGTTACTCCAATGATTATTGTGCATTATAGACAAACTATTGTTTAGCAGAAATTTGACACTAAATATGGCATATGGCTTGACAAATTCTGTTCAACCTCTCAAACCCATGGTTATATGAAGCAAAATCATTTATCACATCCATAACATTAGAGTTGACCATCGGTCAAAATTCTTTGAAAAAGAGAATCGGAAATCCATCATGCCCATGTGCACCATCAAACGACAGCTTGTACCTCAGCACGACCAAACTCCTTTATGAGTTCCCATGCATGTTCTGAAGATAAGGTAGATGTCCCTTGCCTACTCCACCTACAACCACCGTAGACACCTCGCCAACTTGTCCTACAGAAAAAAATCACTATCGCCACCCCCGCATCATTGTCCCCTTGAACATGATCGTTATCAACTAGAACAGTATGAATGTAATCACATCGCCTCTTGTAGTTGGCTATCGAGTGGAAACATATAGTGTTGGCATCACTCTCACTAATCAAATGTTGTCTGGAGCGTTATCTCCATTCGACCTCTTGCTTCATGTCCTCCTCTTGAATGGTTCTTTAGAAGCTAACCAGCTTAACAAGCTCAAAAACATCAAAATCCAAGGTGTCCTCTACCCAATCCAACTAAACTAGACCCACATGGGCCTCCGTGCAGTGAACTCCGTGTGTCGCATGAACATCCTTATGTGCCTAAAGCTTCCATCAACCAGCCTCTAGCTTGCGAAAAAGCTTGACCATGATCGTTCCCTCATACTAGAATGAGGACCAAAACTTCGAGGTCTAGTTTTCTTTTAGTTTAAGAAGTAGGGCTATAAGATAGGGGCCCTTATGGAAGGAATAGACGAAGTCCATTTCTATTAGGGTCTTTTCTCTACCTCCTACATCGTTGTCGATTGCCTAACTAAAGCTAGTAATCCATCTATGTCTTCATTATCTACTTTTGGTGGTTGAGCTAGGGGAAGTTTTAAGCAATAGCAATTAATTTTGTGTCTACGACTAATTTGTTTAAAAGAGACTTTTGGCATTTGTGAGCTCTATCACTCAAAAGCGCAAAGTGCTTCGACACAATCTTTGTTGATAACAAAGAGCAAAAGATGAATCCAATCATCTCCTTAAATCCTGATTCAAGCCACCAAGCCTTCTCAGACTGATAGAAAATGCGTCAAACCATCTGCTTTCCCAAGGTCCAAAGCAATGAGGTGTGGCCTAATCTGAAACGAGGTAATGACGAGATGTAAGCCAAAGGAAAAGCAGCCAACAAATGTCCATAGCAAAGATACCCGTCCAATTTGGATTTGGATCCAGAGTTCCATCAAGTAAATCGGCAGTGAGATGCATTGAACACCTCCAACTGTAGAAGTTGGATCGTGTCCATGAAGACAGATGAACCTTGATCTCATCCACCTTGCAAACGAGGGCAGTAAGCTGCAAACAAGTTGACATTAAAGTCGTCCCCAATCAACCAAGCGATCGAAGAAATGCATGTAGGCATCCCTCAAATCATCCCACAACCTCGGTCTAAGTGTTGCACGAGTAGGCCCATCGATACTCGAGAAAGCTTTGGCATCACTGAAGTGCTTGTCTCCAAAGAGGTAGGAGATCATGTGTGAACCAGCATGCTCGGACAGTTGATTAAAACAATCACCATTACATACAACAAGGAACCCTCACGAACTGGCTACCTCATCCACAGGTCCAAATTCCAAGAATCCAGACCCCACCAACCTAGTTCCACAATCAGTGGGTCCAAGACCGTATCTTGGTTCCTTGTAAAAGTACATCACCATGTCACTTGAAGAACAACCTCCTGACCATTCTCCGCTTCTCTGGGTCTCCGAGACCCCAAACGTTACAACTGATAACTTTCATACAGAAACATGTGGGGCCCTTGCGGTGGTAGGCACCACACTCGCATCTTTGGCAATATTCAAATTATATTGGTTCCTTTATACAGTACAAAAAACAACTGCCCATCGGAGGCCACAGACAAGGGCCCTACCAAAGTGAACTTTCTATGACAGACCCTCACCACATCTTGCATCAGAGACCCAGCCTACTTCTTACATGATTTGTACCTCTGCAACCTCTTGCAAGGCATCTCCCCACGTCAGAGCTAGAGGCCAACTGCATCTCACGCATTAGTATAATTAGAGTGATTGGTTTAAAATTAGATAGGTTGTTAGATCATTTGTTATGTTAGGTCATCAATTCTGTCATATAGCTTTTGGTTGTTAATTTTGAAAATATTATTGTTATTTTTTTCTTTGACTAGAAAAGAAGGGGGAGCCCTCCCCCAAGGTGGGAGTCACCACACCAAAAAATCATTAAGTAACAAAAGGTACATCAGATAGAGTTCCAGAAATTACAGATAGCATTACAATGAGTGATTACATTTTCCCAATAGAAACGCTGCCCCTTGAAAATACGGTCATTCCTGCCAAGCCAGATAGCCCATAAAACAGCGAAGGGCATGGACACATCCCCAGAGGACCCAAGCCCTACCGGGATAGACCTCCAGAAAGGACCCAGGCCGGAAGTCTGGACCCAAGAAGTCCCCGCAGCATCCCAAACCTGTGCCGATGTCCTGCAACAGAAGAAGATGTGGTCTGCGTCCTCCACCTCCTCCTCGCATATGTCACACTGCAGGTCCGCTGTACCCAGAATCCTCCCCCTCCTCACCTTATCACACAGGAGGCTTCTCCTAAGGCACCAAAGGAAGACTTTGACCCGAGTAGGGATCTTGGCCGCCCAAATAACTTTCATGTCCGCGCAAAGGTCTTCATCAATTACCATTGTTCCAGCTCTCAACTTCCGGTACGCCAACTTCACCGAGAACTTACCATCAGCCCAGACGAAGTGGTCTAGGGCACCAGTCATCTCCCCAACAGAGGGAAGCTCGGATAGTAGCTGCAGAAAGTCCTCCACCCTCTGATCTGAGAGATCAGAAAGAAACCTTGGAGCCCACGATCCCGAATCAGCCACCTCGACCACACGCACCCCTCTGTCTGCAGCTAAAGCCACCAGCCTAGGGAAACAGGTGGCCAGCACCCCCCTCCCCAGTCCAATCATCCTGCCAGAAACGGAACCGGAGGCCATTCCCCAACCTCGGACGGAGGAAGGGCACAAGCCCAGGAAGCACAGCACGAATACCCAACCATAAGGGAGACTCATGACGTATCCTCTGAGCCACCAAATCCCCAGCGACACCATAGATCGATCTCAGCAGACGTAAGACCAAAGAGTCGGACTTGCCCCATATCCGCACCGCCCACTTCGAAAGCAAAGCTTTGTTCATCAGCTCCACATCTCGAATACCAAGCCCCCCCCTCCGAGATTGGCACCGCAACATCCTTCCAGGCGACCAGGTGGAACCCCTTTCCCGTTTGCCTGCCATCCGACCAGAAGAAGGCTTTCATCAGAGCCTCCACCTTCCTTCTCACCCCAACAGGCATCAGTCACGTGGAGTAGAAAAACACTGGAATGGTGGACAGAACATGCTTCAGCAGGGTAAGCTTCCCACCCTTGGATAGAGTGGTCGCCTTCCATCCCTCAAGCCGCTCTTCCAACCTCCGCACCACACAGTCCCAATCTGACTTTCTCAATCTGCTCGCAACAAGAGGTAGCCCCATATAGTTAATCGGCAAGTGTCCCCGGGGGCATCTCGCCCGCTCCGTGAGCCTGTTGCACTCCACGTCATCCATCGCGAGTGGAACGAGCACCGACTTCTGCCTATTGATCATCAAACCGGACAAGCAACCAAACAGGTCTACGTTAAAGGAAAGGAGGTAAACCGGGGGAGTGTTGAAGATGTCGTGCTCGAGCCCGATGATCAAGAGGGGAGTGGTGCATGGGTTCGTGTTTCTCACAAGAAGCCGGGTAAGCGATGTTTTAGATGTGGCGACCGTGGCCATATTGCATCGGCATGTGGGCTTCCTACAAGATGCTACGGTTGTGGAAGGGTTGGCCACAAGAAAGCTTCCTGCTGTTTCGGTTTCGCCCGGGCGGTTTCTTTTGTTCGCAAGGACTCTCCCTCACCCGGGGGGGAGGGAGCTTTGCATGCTGCTTCTTTGGACTTGGTTCCTGTGGGAGGGAAGGGATCGAGGTCTTTTGCGCAGGTGGTTCGTGGTTCTAGGTCTCCTCTTCATGCGAAGGGTCTGGCTGGAGCTTCGGCTTTTCCTTTTGCCGGCGATGTCAAGAAGGAGTGGGCTGGTGGGAGGGACGCGGTGAAAGATGCTCTTCAAGGGAGGGGGAGGGAAAAGTCGGAAGAAGGTGCGTTGCATGGGCAGTTCGTGAAGGGGGGTGGGTGTGATGGAGTTGCTGTGGGGCTAGCCCTACGTAAAGAAGTTGATTGGAGCAACGTTGGCTTGCGTTTGCATGGATTCCTGGGATCCTTGTTCGGTGGAGACGTGGTTGTTTTGGACAACTCCAGATGCTGTGTTCGTGGCTTGTCTTTGGAGGAGCGTCGAAGCTTGTTGACGAGTGATGATTTTGAGGACATCTCCTGGAGACCTTTGCGGTACGACGATGGAGCTTGCGTCGATGTTGAAATTTGTGTTGTGGAGATGCGAGGGGTTCCTTTCCTCTCTCGTAGGGTGCATGGCTTGGGGCAGGTTCTTCGGCGCTGGGGGGAGCTGCTGGCGATTGTGGGTGATGGTTGTGTGCCGACCTCCGATTGGAAGGCCACTCGGGTTCTTTTGGAGTGTGGCAGGAGCTTGCTCGAAGACGTTTTGGGCAAGGTGTTCGTTGACACCCTCTCGGCTGGTCGGTTCCGGTTCCCGGTGGAGATCTCTTTCTTGGAGCCTCTGGCTCCGCCGCAGGTGGTGGCGGGGCCGGCGGTCTCCTCGATCGGGGCGTTGGCCCCTGCGGTTGTCGATGTCGCCTCGTCTCCCGTTGGCCAGCTGGCGCTGCATGGGGGCCTTCGCGAAGCGTCGGCCCCCTGGCTTGATTGCCCGCGCCCCTTCAATGGTTTTTCTCGGTTCTCGTGTGATTTCTCCTTAAGTGGCGATATGCCTAAGGGGGGACCGCCCGAGGTTGATTCTATTCTCGGCTGGAAGGTGGACCGTGCGCTGAGCGTTTCCTATTCGGGCCCGTGGTCGGGTCTCCCTTCTGTGAACTTCGGCGGATCGGGGAAATTCGGATCTTGGTCCGCAGGGGAAACCTCCTTTTACTCTGCGGATTCGAATCCGGATCCCTCCAGGTCTTCTCTTGGGCCCATCTTTGGGGTGGGTCCTATTGCGGTCGTGTTTCATGATCCTCCTACTGTTCAGGCCTTGTCTGGCTCAGTTCTTCCTCCGGTTGATGGCTTACCTAATGTGGTGGGATCGAGTTCGCTGTCCATTCTGGGGCCTTATTCCAAAGTTGATGAGGGCTCGCCTCTCCTCGCCTTGCCAAGCCCTGTGTTGTGTCCGTCGGATGCGGGCGGTGATGTCGATCTGGGATCACGTTCTGATAAGAGATCGGGGAAACGATATCGTAGGAGGAGCAGATCCCGTACGGGGTTCGCGCCAATTCTTACTTGTGCGTTGTTGAGAGACACTGTGGCGGAGGCGGCTGGCCTTGCGCATTCTGGAGGGCGTCGCCACCCATTTTAATGAAAGTTCTATCCTGGAATGTGAGGGGGCTAGGGGACGATATGAAGAGAAAGGCTCTGGGCGCCCGGTTGTCGGAGTGGGGTTGTGATATTGCCTTGATCCAGGAATCGAAGTTGCGGGGGATGGATGATGCTCTGTGGCGCTCCTTTGGTGCGGGGGCGATGGATGGTTTTACGGCCTTGGATGCGGTTGGTGCGGCGGGGAGCCTTTTCATTGCGTGGAGGTCGGCCGCTTTTACGTTCGATTCTTCTATTATGGGGAGACATATGCTATCGGTGGTGCTGGTGAGGGGTGACACGGCCTCTCCGATCGCTTTTTCTTGCATTTATGGGCCTTGTTGTCATATCAAAAGAGACGAGCTCTGGGAGGACATGCGTGCCGCGGGACTTGCTTTTGTGGGACTCCCTTGGATGATTGGGGAGATTTCAATGTGACCCTTCACTCCTCTGATCGCCCTCGGGCGAGGGAGGGGGCGGGACCCGGGGTCATCGATTTTTGCGGAGCTTGTGGACTCCTTGGCCTTGGAGAATTTGGTGGCTTCTGATATCAACTACACCTGGAGGAGCGGCAGTTCCCGATCTCGGCTTGATTGTTTTTTGGCATCGGGTGGGTTGATAGAGATGTTTCCTTCTTGCTCGGTCTCTTCTAGGCCCAGGGCTTTTTCGGACCACTCGCCGATTATGTGGGACTCTGGTGAGACCCGTTTACTGAAGGGCCTCTTTAGGTACGAACGTTGCTGGCTCCTTGAGCCTCGTTTCAGAGATGTTGTGGCTGAGCTGTGGGCTTCTTCCACTGTGGAGGGGTCTGCGGCCTTGAGGCTGGGCCACAAGCTTGACTCTTTGCGAAGGAGATTGGCGCTCTTTAAGAGGGAGGCACGGGTGTCGAGGGTGGCTCTAAGATCGGAGGCGGAGGAGATTATTAGGAGGCTTGATTCTGTTGAAAACGAGAGGGATCTGAAAGCGGACGAGCTCGAGGAGCGGTCTTCGGCACAAAAGATGGTGGCGGATGAGGACAAGAAGAGCGCTATCGAGTGGCGACAGCGCTCCAGGATGAAATGGCTCAAAGATGGAGATGCAAACACGGCATTCTTTCACAGGGCTGCTAGTGGGAGGAAGCGTAACAATTCACTGCGTGCTATTTCTGTGGGTGGGAAGTGCTATGTGGGGGATAGCGCGATGGGGTCTGCTATTGTGGAGCACTTCAGGGGCGTCATGTCGACCCGATCCACGAGATCTTGGAAGTGGTTGGGGTTGGGGGTGCCCAAGGTTTCCGAGGAGGACTGTGCTTTGAGTGGTTGACAGCCACCAACTCCTAATTGGAGTAGGTGGCCTTCCCCCTGTTGTGGTTGGATGATTATATCCTTCCCAATTATCTCCAAGGATAATTGATTTAATTGAAATTAATTTATATCGATTATTCAATATATATTTAATTTAATTAAATAAATTATTGTTGTGTTTTTATAGCAAGATCATGGCCATTAGAAGAAACACAAATCAATCTCATCCGTGTGATTTGTGTGCACATGGATTGGGATCCATGGACTCCAAAAAACACTATATAAGAAGAGGCACCCATTGATCTTCAAGTTACAACAAGAAAACAACAACATATGCTCTCTCTCTCTCTGTCTCATTATCTACACACCAAGTCTCTCTCTCTCTTCTCTCTCTCTCATTGTGGCCATCCACCAAGGAGCCCTAGAGAGAATCGCCATCGTCACAACATCGTTGTTATGCTGTCAGATTGTTTGCTTGTGGATCTCCCTTTCGTTCGATGCGCCTGTTGGGCGAGATTTTTGGGGTTTAGAATTATTGAATAAATGTGTCGTCGTCGCAACCCAAATAATCCCCCAACAAAAAACATTTTATTCTCAAGCCGAAATAATTACAAAAAATGTAGCAAGAGTTTTGCAATTTAATTTACATGTATAGCAAGAGGATCGAATTCAGGGAGGTTAAAAATCCCGAGGGTTATTCTAATAATAGAAGAAAATCAATTATAAGAGAAAAGGGGATTCAAATGCAACTATCTTGGTTTTTTATGATTTTTATTTTTATTAGTTTTTAGCTTTAATATTTTTATAATTATCATAAAATATAATTTACAAAGAAAGTTTATATAAATAAAGATCTATTTTTGATTTTTAAAATATAGTAGAAAATAATAAAAAAATGTTTCAATTTTTTGTTTTAATATATCTTCACTATTTTTAGAGATTTTTAGGAGGTTTTTTAAATTTTTAAGATTTTTAAAATGAATAAAAAAGGAGAAAAATCAAACAGCGAGCATACATGAATATGTTTCAATTTTAAAATTAAAATGAACTAAAAAATTACTAGATATATTTTTCTTGAAAACTATAATGAATTATCTACAAACAAGAAGTGTAATCGCTATTTTTAGATTTTTTTACAATTTTCTATGATTTTTATAAGATTTTTGGTATTTTATAATTTTTTTGGTTTAAAAAATGATTAATGCGTGGAAGTTGCACAGAAAATAAAATGCACAAAAATAAAACTATTCTATTTTTTAAAAATTTTTGATGCAATATTTGAATTTTTATGAATTTTCTAATTGCAAACAATGAAAAATGTATCGGTTTTTGATTTTTAATGATAGCAAATGACAATAGACTGCAATACAAAAATTAAACTATGAAAAGGAAGACAACAGGGGTCTAACTTTCTTTTCAAAGAATTTATGAGCATGAAAAGTATTTATTTTAATGATAAAGCAAGCAAACAGAGTCTGGAAAACAAGGATTAAAAAGCAATTATTTAATGTTTTTGAATTAAAATATAATAATAAATAAAAGCAGGTTAAAATCGCAACTTATCCAACTAAAGCATGTGCAGCACATGCATTTCTAGCGGGGTATCTTTTGCAATTTCTGAAATGTCGGAGGGTGAAATGCAAATTTTCCCAAAAAAATAATACTTTTCAATTGGGGGCTTCCTGTTCGTCGTTTCTTGCATGCCCTAGGGGAAAGGGGGTGTCGCCCCTCTCTTTTATTCTCGCAATCAAAGGCGGCAGCGTGGGTTGGATGCAGAGGAGGTTGATCGGTGGCTTGACTTTGAGTGGCGGTGAAGATCGGAGGAGCGGCGGTGCACAACGATCGGTTGTGTGGGTGGAGGCTGTCCTGCGGGATGGCGTGGATGGTGATGGTGGTCTTCAGGCAGAGTCTGGTGATGGAGCGATGAAGTTCTGAGGTCGTGTGGTGGTGTGAAGAGCGACGGAGTCCAGTGGAGGAGGTGATGTACGCCCCCGTCGCTCAATGGTAGTGCAGATGGGAGTGAAGGCAGTCGCGAGCTCTTGGCGGTGGATGGGTTGGTCGACGGCTGCTGGGAGTGGGCAGTGGTGGCCCTGCCGCCAACTTATTATTATTATTAAAGTAGCAATTGATTTTTATATATTTTTTAGTACTTTTTCTTTTTTGAAATTCTTGTATCTGTAATAAAAAACAATGACTCGAGCATGATTGCTCGGTCCCAAATAAAAAATAGATGATGTGAATGAAAACGGTTCTAGTGGTTGTGATGGAAGAGAACCAAGTCTCCCCGACCACCGTACGTGGCTAGAGATGAGAGATCACAAGAGATAGATAAGAAACGATGGGAAATCGAAGGTGGATGTAATGATCGGAAATTAGGGGCGGATCGAATCGTGATGATTGATTAAGAATGAAAGGCTAAGATCTAAAATTAAAAATTAACAATGAAATCAAGACAAAAATTAAACCTAAAATTATCTAGATAAAAGATTAAAATGAGAAATAAAATGGATCTCACCATGGAGTGGATGAATGTCATGATGGCCTCGACGAGGGCCGACTCTCTATCACCGAATGGCTCGGAGGTTGGGCATCGTTCTAAAATAATAATAAATTTCAATTTAAAAATTTGAATGGAGAGAAAAAAAAGCAGGATGCTAATGGTGGAAATAAATAAATAAATAAAATAGTTTTCGTAATTATTTTAATTAAAATAATAATAAATACCAATAACATAAAAAGCCACCTTAATGGTGGATTAATTAAGGAATTAATTAAATTATATATATGTGATACATTATTCACATAAATAAATAAATAAATTATTTTTGTCACTTTATTAATTTAAATAATAAATTATAATTATTTAGTTTTTTGTGGTGGTTATTTAAGGAAATTAATTATATACATATAATATATACATATGATATATTATATACATGGTTAAATAAGGAAATTATGTTATTTTAAATTTTAAAAATATTTTAATTTTTATTTTTATTTGAGAAAATTATTAAAAAATATTTACAATTATTTACAAATTCATTATGTATAAAAAAATATATGGATAAATATATATAATAAATAAATGGTAAAATTGCGAAAACCACCCCAGAAATCCATTTTTCAAATCGTAACTCCAAATTATGAAACCACTACCATTTTAAAGATAATTTAATTTAGAATACGGTGGAAGTGTGTTTGATTCAATTCAAGTTCATATGGAGCTGGAATTGGTCTTTCAATTATCGCTTTACAGCTTTTTCCGAGTATGGTTACTTTTATTCTGTACAAAATTTTATTTTACAAGTAATTTTATTATTTAGGAAACATTTTTGTTTACAACTTCCGTTAAGAAAATTATTTAATTTGACATTAATTTATGGGCAAATAAAATAGTGTAATGTTTATACAAATATACATAGAATAAATGAAAAATGTTTACAAATTCTTTGGATTTTTTGATTAATGACACGATCTCTCCTACTTTATTCTTTGTCGATCAGGTCAAGTATTGGCCTTCTCTCGGGGTTCAGGTCAGCATGTCTCTATTACATATATACAATCTTTTATTTTCTTTATTTTTCCTTTATTTATTTATTTATTTTAGGTTAAAATAGTAACAAATGTATAATATTTATACACAGATGCATGATAGTAAGAATATGAATTTATCAATATATACAGGTATTTTATCAACGATTTTAAGCTAAAATAAAAGAATAAAGATGATTAAATGCAGATTCATCAGTGCCTCGCTTGTGAAGAATATGTCGTATCTCGTGTGACGAGATCGGGAGATTCGTCACTTGGATCATTAACATGGATTGCGAGGAGCACACATCTCATCAAAGTGATTGCAAGCGTCTCCTCCGTCGGATCAGACTTGAGACATGAGGTATCTTCGTTTAGAAACTCGATCATAGCCATGCTTTAAGAGGAAAATCTAACACTTGTTTGTGGTTTAGATGAAACGATGCGAGAAGTGTTCTTGTATCATGTGGTTTCATCATTTGAAAAAAATTTAAATTCCATTGCCTCGAGCGACTAGTGCGATTAGTCACTCCCGATCGCATATGATGTGATCCTTACACATCTGTGATGCACTTAAGGATCTTCCCATATCCTTCATTCCCATATACCTCCATCAATCACATCTTCAACACCCGCCTTCTATCTCTTTCTCGATCAACCTTCACCTTCCCCCAAACTCCAGAAACATCTCCTCCGCTACGTGCTTCTTCCATTTGACGATTGAAACTGCCTACTCCATCATCTGAGCTGCCAAAAAATCCTTGCTAAAAACCCTTTCTCTGCCTTCTAGTAACCATATCTACCATTTCATGCACCAACTCCGAGCCTCCTACTCCTTTCTGTGAAAGAGAACAAGATGAAGGACGAGCTACAACAGAGCTCGATACTGGTGAGATCCACAAGGTGTTGCTCATGTTGCAGCTATTCTCCTAACACTGCTTGAGCTTCAAGGTGCACCGGGATGGTGTACTTTCACGTCTAGGGAGAGAGTATACATATAGAGATAATCTAGGACCTCAGAGCCAGATCAGTAGAGTCAGAGTGAGCATCTGATGACGAGCCCGATAGTCACCAGGACTGTGATTTTGTGCAGGCAGACGATGAAGCAGTATGGGTTGATCCGAGTACACGATCTTTCATCACACTTTCATGAGAGTTTGGGTTTCATATACTAGATGGTGGGAGATTGGATAGCACAATCTTGGAGCCGATTAGTGACGAGGCTG
Source organism: Ottelia alismoides (assembly GCA_037367405.1). Taxonomy (NCBI): domain Eukaryota; kingdom Viridiplantae; phylum Streptophyta; class Magnoliopsida; order Alismatales; family Hydrocharitaceae; genus Ottelia; species Ottelia alismoides. The sequence continues at coordinate 61,864 of JAZKJV010011398.1, read as the reverse complement.
GTAGAGATGATTCTAGTACCTTTATAGTTTGTGATGAGATTTCTGATCCCACCGAGTCAGAAGTGAATGTCAATTGGCAGTGTCCTGATGAGTTACTGACTTTCACAGATCCTTTATCTATCTGGGAGGCTGAGATAGATCAGTTCTATCAGTTACCTAATGATCAGTCTCCAGTTCAGTCAGATTCAGAGGGTGTTGATTGGTAGTGCTTTTCTGAGTTTCTTTCACTTCAGACTTCATCTATTGAGAATACAACCAGCCTGGAGACCGAGCGAGTTCAGAATAGTCAGTTATCAGATGAGCAGTCCCCAGATCAGTCAAATCCAGAGGAGGATGAGTTTGCACATACAGACTTAGTAGCCTATACCCTGGCCCTCTCCAAACTAGTTCTCCCTGTTCCTTCTCCCCAAGATCTCAAGCCGTTACCTCGGAGCATGAAATAGTGATTCCTTGCTGGAGAGCCCAAAATGTTTCCGATCATTATCTCCTCCAATCTAACTGAAGATCTAGAATCTCGTCTGATAAAGATTCTTGAAAAGAATCGCAAGGCAATCGGGTGATCAATAGCAGATCTCCATGGGATTAGTCCATTCCAGTGCTCCCACCACATTTTTCTAGAGGATGATGCCAAACCGTCTCGTGAGTTTCAGCGCAGGCTAAACCCAAATCTTCGAGAGGCTTTCTTTAGGGACTTCTGGGATATGGTGGGCGACGAGGTTTTCGAGGTTGTTGCGGAGTTTTGCGAGGGGAATGCGGGTTTTGATAAGCTTAACAGGGCCTTATTGCTTTTGATTCCGAAGAAGGCTGCAGCGGAGGATATTGGGGACTTTCGCCCCATATCGATCTCTAACGCCATTTACTTAATTGTGGCTAAGGTGTTGGCTAGGAGGCTTTCTAGAGTGCTGGACTCGCTGGTTTCCCCCGTTCAGACGGCTTTCATTCGGGGGAGACAAATATCTGATTGTATTGCGGTTGCTTCGGAGATGGTGGCTGATTGGAGCTCGTCGGGGAGGCAGGGGGTGTTATGGAAAATTGATTTTGCCAAAGCATATGACAGCATTCATTGGGCCTTCCTTTGGTCGGTCCTCAGAAGGCGTGGGTTCCCGAAGCTGTGGATTTCTTGGATGCGTCGTTGCGTGACTACAGTTTCCTTCTCGGTTTTGCTCAATGGAGGTTTGGAGGGGGGGCTAATTCAGCCTAGGCGGGGCCTGCGCCAGGGTTGCCCGCTGGCCCCCCTACTCTTTGTTCTTGCTTCAGATGTATTGGCTCGTATGGTTGACCGGGTTGTCGCTGCTGGCCTTTCCAAGGGCTTCTCCAAGGGTGGCGTTTCAGTGCCGCTATTACAGTTTGCGGATGACACCTTGTGCTTCATTGAAGGTGGTGCTAGTGTGGTCGCTGCCATGTCGGTGACTCTTGAGCTCTTTAGCGAGATATCCGGGCTCCTCATCAATGGTGCCAAGTCAAAGGTTATTCCTTTTGGCTTATCGGAGGTTTTGGCGCTTGATTGTGCGAGGATTTTGGGGTCTGCTCCGGGGAGGTTGCCGATTGACTACCTTGGCCTTCCCTTGGTGGTTATGAGCAAGGTTTAACAAGCGTGAGGCAGTTCGAAGCGTTTCTCCAAAATGTGAAGCGAGGCGTAAGCCTCGAGGCGATCGAGGCGTAAGCCTCAATTTTTTAAAAGAAAAATTAAAATTAAGCAAAATACATTAAAATATATATAATATTATTAAGTTTTGTCAAAAACATATCCAAAATCAATTTCACACTAGTAAAAGGTACAACACATAAGCGATGAAAGCATAGAAATTCAGAAAACTAATATTAGGCACGTGATTGTTTCCGCTATTCACAATAAAGCATAATAATTATTCTACTCCATGTGTTCCTTTTCAATTGTGCTTCTTTGTATATGTGATAACTATTTTAATAACAAACAAATAACAACATCAAGTTGCAAACTTACAAGTAGTATAATAATTTTATCACAATTCAAACACAATCATGCACGTTGTGTACAATAGAACTAGTATGTGTGGATGCAATATGATAAACTAAACATGATGTATACAAGATCATCGAGCTTCACTTGTTTCAAGAAATCTCTTCTCTTTGTATGGACATGTTTATAGAAATATGCAAGGTTTAACATAGAAACAACAATACTAGCAAAATTTTATAATGTTTATGGTAAAACAAGGTCATGTGCAAAGCAAATAACCTAAAAATTAAAAAAAAAGACATGCGCTTAACGCTTACGCCTCTGCCTCGCCTCGACCGCCTCACCGCCTCATATGCCTCACAATACCCTGAGGCTTACGCCTCAGAACTTCTAGGTGAGGCTTAAGCCTCGAGGCGCTTTTCGTCAAAAAACGCCTTGAGGCTTACGTCTCACCGCCTCGAGGCGCGCTTTTTAAAACAAGGGTTGGGAGGCACAGACTTAGGGACTGGAGTGGGGTTGTTGAGAAGGTCGAGGCGAGACTGGCGGGATGGCGCGTGGCGCTCCTCTCAAAGGGCGGAAGGCTGGTTCTTCTTCGCTCGGTTCTTGCTGCCATTCCGGTGCACTTTTTGTCGACTCGACGTTTGCCTGTTGGGATTTGTCGGAGACTGGAATCTTGCTTCAAAAGATTTTTGTGGGGGAAATCGGGTGTGGAGGGGAGGGGGTCCACCTGGTCGCTTGGAAGGAGGTGCCGAGGGGGAAGCAGGAAGGGGGGTTGGGGGTTAGACGCCTCAAGTTGGTCAATGATGCTTTCTTTCTTAAGTGGGCGAGCAGGGTGTGGGGCAGCGGTGGAAATTACTTTGTTGATGTTTTGAGGGAGCTTTATGGGGAGGAATGGGCTGGGGAGGGCAGGCTGGGGGTGGTGCGTGCGCGTTCTCCTTTCTGACGTGGTGTTCAGGAGATCTTCTTGAGGAATAGGGCGAGGTTTAAGCCTGTCCTGGGGGACGGTCGTGCCTTCTTATTTTGGAAGGACAGCTGGTTGGGGGGGATCCCTTATGTGTCCGCTTCCCGCGGCTCTTTGCAATGGCGGAGAACAAGGATGCCTCCGTGACTTGCTGATGGGAGAATGCTTGTCGGCGTCCTCGCTTTGGGGGGAATTTCTCGGATCAAAGATTAGTTGACTTTCTTGTTCTGCTGGACACCCTTGCTGAGGCTGCTACGCCTTCCGTGGGCTTGGATCATTGGGTTTGGAGGGATGGTGGCTTTTCGACTCGGAAGACCTATGCTGGGCTACTTGAGCTTCTGTCTGCTCGCTCTGATTCACTGGTGAGAGACTGTTGTTTATTCTGGAGGATGGGCCTTCCCTTGCGCATCGTTTTCTTCTTATGGCTGGTCCGCAGAAAGAGGCTTCTGACGCGTGATCGCTGCTCAAGGATGATGATTTCGGTGTCCAATCTCTGTGTGATGTGTGACTCGAATGTAGAATCCCTTGATCATATCCTCTTTGACTGCCCTATGGTTCGTGGGCTTTGGGAAGACCCGCTTGTGGATTGGGTGTGTGCTTGTGATTTGGAGGCCTTCTGTGATTCTCTCTTCGTGAACAGGCATATGGATAGAAGGCGGCTCTTGACACCGGTGGCAAGATTATGGTCGATATGGCTTAGTCGTAACGAGGCCATTTTCTCAGCGCAACGATTCTACAAGGAGAACGTGCTTTATCGCGCGGCTGGGTTGGTGGACGACTGGAGTAGTAGTTGATTTTTGTTATCTTGTTTTTGGGTTTTTTGGCCCAGAACTGGAGGTTTTCTCGCTTCCATTTCTGGGGCACTCGTTTTTGTTTTTGTTTGTACCTTTGACCCTCCTCCCTTTTAATATATTGGGGTGAACACCACTGAGTGTATCCCCCTTTTCTTGGCTTCAAAAAAAAAGGTCTACCAAAGTAATTGCATTGTGATTCTGCTCCTCCGTCCTGTCCGGAAATATCAGCGTGTCATCAGCATACTGCAACACCAGGATGGAGATATCCTCAAACCTGAAACCCTCACACCACCTCTCCTCAACCGCTCGCTGAAACAAGACGGCCAAATAGTCCGCGACTAGCACAAACAATAACGAAGCGAGTGGGCAACCCTGACGCACCCCCATCTGCGGCTGGAACCACCCACCCTCCGGCCTTCCGTTAACTAGCACTGCACACGAACAAGTAGTGACACATCTCTTGATCCAGTCAATCCACTCCTCTGGAAAACCCCTTCTCTGTATCGATGTCCAAAGAAACTTCCAACTAATACAATCGTAGGCCTTGGCGTAGTCGATCTTCCAAACGGCACCTTTCTTTGCCGACCTCTTCCCCTCAAGACAAGCCTCCGACGCGGCCACGATCCCATCCGCCATGCACCTACCAGGGATAAATGTGGATTTGGCAGGTAAGAGTCGTAAGACCACAGAATCCAAGACCGCTCTGAGCCTGCTCGCAAGCACCTTGGACACAATATAGAGATAGGCCGAAAGTCTCCAACCTCCACTGGATTCTCCTTCTTGGGCAGCAGAAAGATCAAGGCCCTGTTAACTTTCTCAAAACCCCAGTTGGCGTGCCTGAACTCATCCAAAACCTCCATAATATCACCCTTCAGCAGCTCCCAGAACTCCCGGTAAAACGAAATGGAGAAGCCATCAGGACCAGGAACCACGTCCCCATTTAGATCCCAAACTACTATGCAGACCTCTTCCTCAGAAAAGGCGGCCACCAATACCTCAGACTACGCTCCAGATAAAGATCCAGCCCCCATACCAGTCCAACCCCAGCCGTCTTCCCTCCTCACCTTCCTGAAAACCCTCATGAAGTGCTCCCGCAATGCTACCCCTATGTTCTTCTCTCCCGACACCGATCGCCCTTCCACCTCCAAGTCATGCAGAAAGCTCCTTCTCCTTCTCCCAGACGCCGCAGAGTGAAAAAAACGCGTGTTCGTGTCCCCTTCCCTTAGTCATTTCTGCCTCGATCTCTGCCGCCAGTGGACCTCCTCTTTCCTGACCTCCAGGTACACAGCCTCCAGCCACGCGGCCCGCTCCTCCACCTCGGCTGGCGACAACCCCCGTTCATCCTCCAACCCATCTAACCTGCTAATCCCCGCCTCAGCCTCTGACTTGACCTCCCTTCGCCGCCGCACGACCTCCTTCCCAAACGACGTCAGCAACTGTCTAAGGGATGCCAACTTTGCCGCGAAACGTGACACCGCTGACCCTTCCCCCACGAAGTTCTGCAAGTGCTCAGTGACCAACTCCCGGAAGCCATCCTCCAGCAGCCATTTCTTCTCGAACCGGAAAAAGAAGCGACTCTGCCGGACCTCGCCGGAGCTCCAGAGAATGGGAGTGTGATCAGATAGCGTCCTCGGAAGCGCCCACGCCCTCGCCAACGGGAAGGCCTCCCCCACCTCTACGGACATCAGAAACCTGTCAAGCCTGGACCTTGATCTCGAATTCCTCCAAGTGAATTTGCACCCAGCCGCATCCACTATAGATAGCCCCAGAGAATTGGCTACCTCCCTGAACTCCCTGTGTCCCAAATCAGCACCCCCGGCATCCCCCAGCCTGTCACCCGGAAGCAAGGTGACATTAAAGTAACCACCAATGATCCAGACCGCGTCTCCCACCTCATGCGCCACGCTTGCCAAATCCGCCGCCAAAGTACGATCCTCTCGCCTACAAAGGCCATATATATTTGTGACACAAAAGCAACATCCATCCGCTCTCCGTCGCAGTTGAATCGGCAGCGTGAACACGGACACGTGGGACCTCAGCAAGTCAAAGGAATCAGCACACCACCCAGAAATGATACCCCCCGACGCCCCATCAGCCCCAGTCGCCACCAGCTCGAAGACACCTCCCCTACTGAGCTCCTGACGCAAAGAATCATCCAGCACCTGCAACTTTGACTCCTGAAGCAAGACAATGTCTGTCGCCGCCTCTCTCACCAGGTTCACAACCCCAAGCCTCTTATCAAGACGGCCCAATCCCCTAACATTCAAAGAGAGCATCTTCATAAAGACACCTGAACCGCCTTCTTCTGCGGGGGAATGACCCCCAACCTTCGAACCAATCCTCTATCCAATGCGGCAAACCTGTTCCGCACTGGCACAACGGCAGGAGAACCCTGAGAGTCGGCCTTCGACGGAGAATCAACAGACAAGGCTGCCCGGAGCGCAGCCCTCGCCCCCCTCCCAGCCCCCTTCGGCCCCCCTCTCCCCCTCTCATAGGCCAACCCAAACCGCCCTGCCGCAAGCCCCCCACCCCTTCCAAGAAAGCCAGGCTCGAGCCCCCCCCCCCCCCCGCACCAGCAGGGGACAATCGCAACGATACAGGAGAGCCCCCCATAGGCTCAGCTTCAAAGACCTCCGCCCTGCACCCGGAGGAAACCCAAGCTCCCCCGCTCCAGCAGGAACCCCCGCCTCCGCCCCATATCCAGCAGAGCCACCCCCAGCCAAAACCTCCAGTCGCGCACCGATCTTCGCCCCGCCCGAAGATCCCAGCCAACCGAGCCGCGGCGTCGCAACGATAGTTCCGCCTCCCACCTCCGCCACCTCAGGAGCCAGGCGAAACCCCCGAGACGAAACCAACTAGCGCCGCCAGAAGAAATGAGAGTACCCGGGTCCGGACCCGCCAGGAGTTACGGAGGACCCGAACCAACCCGAACGCCCGCCACAAGAGTTTGCCAAGCGGTATCAATCGGATCAGCAATCCCAACCCGGCAACCCGACAAAGTCCCAGCACCTTCGACCCGCAGAACCTCGGGATCCGAGCGGCCACAACCGAGTGGAGCCCCTCCGAAGCGGGCCCCACCAACATCGGCAACCACAACTGCCTCTTCCGCTACACGCCAAGGCAGGGAAAGCAAATCCTGCCTCGGTCGCCCAACCCCGGAAAACGCGTTGAATCGTATCCTCGCCCTCGGGGGGTGCGCACCAGCCGAAAGCGCACCGCCCTCCGAAGTCAGCGGCTTCTCCGGGAACTGAGCCGGTTCGCCCAGCGACCGCCCCTTGGACACGTAACCCTCGCCGCCCTTTAGAGGCTCCACTGGCAACGCCGGAACCTCCCACCGCCTCTGCTACTCAGCCGACTCAGCCTTCCCAGCGCCAGCATCCAGCAGCTCGAGCAGTAACCGCTTGCCATCCAAGGACCCCTCCCACCACCCAAGCACGTCAGTCCCCACCGGCCAGACGCGAAGAGCAACATCCAAGCCATGCCCCGGCTGGCAGCCCAAGCTCACGACGACGAGAACGTCGACCACACCCCTCAGCATTCGAGAGATCGTCTCTCTCGACCTACCCCTCAATGGGACCCCCCTCACGACGACCCTCGTCACCAACTCCGGCTTGACGGCGACATCAGCATCCGTAGGGACTCGCCACTGCAGCTGCAAAGACCTCTCCGCCGAGCCCCGCAACAGAGCACGCGCCTCGGATGCAAGGAGCCCCCTCGCCATGGCCCTCCAGGAAGAGAGACTCGCAACATCACCCTTGAAGGTCGCTCGTGAGACGCGCCCCACATCGGAGGTCGCCAGAAACAGCGCCCCCGCCCTGCCTCCCTCACCAATCAGCACAGTCGGGTATGGCCCAGCTCCCGGACAGCTTCGCACGAGTGCCCAAGACATGCGAAGCAACGAAGAGGTTCCCAACAAGCCCGTGCCCAATAATCCAGGCCACCACACCGGAAGCACCCACGGTCGAAAGGAGACTCCCGAAGTGAAGCAGGCGCCTTCCGAGGAGCCGACCCACGCCTAGAAGGCCGGCGATCCCACTACCAGACGCCAGCCGCCTGGGTCGCCCCCACCCTCGCCCCGAGTCATCCACTGCTCGGAAGTCAAGTGTAATCACACCTTTTCAAATATTTCTTCCAAACATAATATTTTCTAATATAAAAATCACACTATAGGAATCAATTTAAGATTGATTTCGTCCAAAGGACGAGGTGAATAATCATCATGTTATATCCTCTGAAGAAAGATCACTTACTCTCGGCTTGGTAAATCATTGACCACCAAAGGTTGGAATAATGATCTTTCTATCGATGATAGTTATAGCAATAAGTTAGTCCATTAACCTGAGGACCATTGATGATTCCTCCTTCTAAATCCTCGACCCAAATGGAAAGGAAATATCCCCTGATGCAAAAGCTGAATATCCTCTGAAGAAAGATCACTTACTCTCGGCTTGGTAAATCACTGGCCACCAAAGGTTGGAATAATGATCTTTCTGTCGATGATAGTTATAGCAATAAGTTAGTCCATTAACCTGAGAACCATTAATGATTCCTCCTTCTACGTCCTCGACCCAAATGGAAAGGAAATATCGCCTAGTGCATAAGTTGAATATCCTTTCGAAACTAATAAGTATGGACTCATTACTTTATTTCCTCCTATGCATATGAGGTTAGTTTGCATTAAGAAAGAAAATTAATTGAGATTCATATCCTTTGATTTTTTCCCTCTTCCAAGAATATCCACACTTATGTAATTATAATTTAATCATTTGCCTCAATTTCTTAGTAATCAAAGGTGAATAACATGCCTTGAAGCAAGGCTCCTTCGTTTTCCCTATTCTCCCCATCCCTTTAAGCAACCTTTTCTTGTCGATTTCCAATGACTTCTTGGTAACCTAGCTAGCAGCTCCTCTCCTGAGGATAATTCCAATGACTTCTTGGTGACCTAGCTAACAGCTCCTCTCCCTGGATAATTTCAAACTTCCTAAGGGCTAAGGCAAAGCCCTTTTCTACTACCTCTTGCCGACATCTGAGGTCAGACAAGTCGATTAGCATGTCCAGGCAATCTCAAACCAATCTTAGAAATGTCGATAGCCTCAAGTCCATTTGGATAGTTCCAATAATTACATGTTACATGCAAATTTTCCGAGCCGCGATAAAATGTGTGTGGTTCATAAAAAGGTCCTTCAAAATTTTGGGGCTCTTTATCGTCTTGCAGTAGTTGGCTAGTCCCCTTGAGGTAGGGCTACTAAAGATTTGATATGCTCCAACTGCAACTTGCCCAGTCACCTGAAGAAAGTCCACATTGACAAAACCTTTTGCTCTAAATGCGAAGGGGAAGAGCACGTAGCTCACTTTTGTTCTATTACCCTCTACATTTTTTCCCAACTAGAAACAATGGCTTCCTCCTCGACCCATCACTAGAAATGAGCATTTGGTTGGGCCCTTAAGGGTCATGCAAAATCCATACCCATTTAACACAGTGGACTCCGGGACGGACAGAGGCCTAGAAAATACAGTAAAGTCTGGCTCAACCCCAAGCCGGCTTGAAGCTAATGGGTCGGGCTCGAGCCACGTCCATTCAAATTTCAAACTACTTACACAACTAATAATAGTGCTTGATAATCATTCAAGTTCCTCGTTCAAGGGAAACACCATTAATGCATCCACTTTTAATTTGTTACTGAAAACGATAAATCTCACCTTTTCTCGTGTAATGACTTACTATAGTTTTAAGAAATGTTAAATATTATAGTTTTAGTTTGTTATATGAAAGGCCCCATGAACTAAAGGTTCATTCAACATATTATAGTATATACACAATAATAACAAAGTTTAAAATGGATGAACAACAAATTACTCACAAGAACTTCTAAGAGAATAATGAAACATACATCGCACAATGTAGCTCCAATTTCAAGTGAGGATCGACCTCCATCAGCAAAGTAATATAGCATTGCTTTTAATTAGATAAATTCTCTTTGCAATTCTTCTAAAAAATGCCAAGTTCCATCTTCAATCGCTACACCTTCGACGAATCACTTTTTTAAAAGAAAAAAGGGTGAGATCCCAAGATGGGATTCACCACGATTCATTAATAGAGGGTTCAGAATACATTACCTGGAAGAAAGCATTACAATGAGCTATAACATTTTCTGGATAGAACCTCGGACTCTTAAAAATTAGGTCATTCCTTCCTCCCCAGATTGCTCACAGCACGGCAAAAGGCAAGGTATAGTCGTCTAACGAATTGCCCCCAACAACTCTCAGAGAATCCCAGAACTCAGCAAAATCCACGGTCGAACACAAGGATGCACGCAATTTAAATGATGAAATTTAAATGTCAAATATTTTTTTAGCAATTTGTAGGGTAATTATGTTAAGCAGATGCACACTTCACAAAAGTGGTGATTTTCAACACAATTTTTTATGCAATTAAATTATATGAAAATAATGATGCACAAACGATGAGATACAGTCACTCACAAGATAATTAGAAACACAATGAACAACTAGGGTTAATCACTAGAATTCCCTGAATTGATTAGATATCAATTATGGCATAGAATCAGATCCAATGATAGCTTTAAGCATTAATTAGTCTCTAAAGCAATTTAACACAATCTTGAATTCCAATTTCCTTTTGATGCTCAAGTTATTTCAACAAGCAATTAAACCATTTCAATAACTCGATACCAACGATTAAAAATAACTATTAGATAGCCATTAAGAAGCAAGGTAATTATAAGGATTGATTGCTCATAAAGATGGCATTTTCCCCTTCATTTAAGGATATAATTAAGCACTTATATGAAGAAATAATTAATGCTTGATTTTTAACTCAATATTATCAACCTCCTATGAATAGAGCTTGATTTTTATGGTCTGTTTTGAAGAGATTATGCTTCCCTGATGTTTGGATTACTTGGATGAGGCGTTGTATTACCACGGCCTCGTTTACGGTTCTTATCAATGGCAAACCCGAAGGGGGTTGGATCCAACCGCAGAAAGGTGTGCGCCAAGGTTGCCCCCTCGCTCCTTTGCTGTTCATTCTGGCGGCGGATATCCTCGCTGACATGGCCAAGGGCGTGATTGATCATGGTCTTTCTGGTTGCTACACCAGAGGCGATCTGCGAATTCCTATTATCCAGTACGCGGATGACAACCTTTTCCTCATTGAGGGGGGGGGGTCCAGGAGGCAAGTGGTATGGCCACAATGCTTGAAATTTTCTCTGAGCTTTCTGGCCTATGCAAAAACGACAACAAATCTGCTTTTGTTCCTTTTGGTGCAGCAAAACTTTTGGTAAATGGATTGACTGCTGCTTTGGGGTCTGCGAGCGTTGAGCTCCCTATTGACTACCTTGGGATGCCGCTGACTTTGGGGAGAGCGCGGCTCTGCGATTGGCTGAAAGTGGTGGAGAAACTTGACTCGAGATTGGCAGGTTGGAAAGCTAGCATTCTTTCAAGAGGTGGTAGATTAGTTCTTCTCAAGGTCGTGCTATCGGCCATTCCCGTTTATTTTCTTGCTTCTCGCAAGATTCCGAAGGGAATTCGCGCAAGGTTGGAAAAGAAGATGTGCAGCTTTCTTTGGGGCAACGGTGCCACTGGAACTGGAAGGGGGGCATCCACTTAGTCAGTTGGGAGGATATCCAACGCTCCAAGATTTGGGGTGGCCTGGATGTCAGATCCCTGGAGGATTTCAACGAGGCAATCCTGCTCAAATGGGCTAGCAGGGTTTGGGGCCCGGGTAACGACCTCGTTGTTTTGGCAATACGCGAGATTTATGGCGTGAAGGCCATGCCTCTTTCGCAGCATATTAGTAGCAGCACCATTACGCCTTTCTGGAGGGGCGTCATGAAAGCTTTCTTGAAAAATCTTCAGCTGTTCAAGCCAGTTCCGGGGGGTGGAAATGACTTTATTTTTTGGATGGACGATTGATCGGGGGCGGGAACCCTCTTTTCTCGTTTTCCCCGCCTCTTTGCCTTGGCAACTGACAAGCTCTGTTCGGTGGCGAGCTGCTGGGTTGATGGTACTTTGTGCCCCACCTTCTCCACCAATTTCTCCGACAGAAGATTTGATGAGTTTCTTGATCTCCTCGAGACCTTGAGGAACGTGGGAGCTCCCAATGTGGGTAGAGATCACTGGGGCTAGAAAGCTGGACCTTTCTCGGTTAAGGGGGCCTATGGGGCTATCTGCAGACCCCCGCCGGCAAACTCGGAGTCCCTGATCAGGGATTGCACAACAATATGGTCCCTTCGCCTCCCGAAACGTGTGGGGATTTTCTTGTGGCTCCTATGACGCAAGCGGCTCTTGACTCGCGACCGGTGCGTCAAACTTTTGGGAATAATTGCGGACAAATGTGTGATCTGTGACAATGCGATCGAGACAATTGATCACCTTTTCTTTGCTTGTCCTGTGGCATCTCAGATCTGGATGAACTCGGAGATTCCTTGGTGCCGCTTCGATGACTTCCAATCGTTCTGGAATTCGATCCAACTGAACAAAGACAGACCAAGAACAGATCGCCTTCTTCCGATGGCTTATCTTTGGGCGATTTGGCGTGGCAGAAACGACCTTCTATTCTCCGGGCAAAGATTTTATGAGGAGAACGTGGCTTTCCTTGCGAAAAGGCTGGTCGAGGACTGGATGTTGTAGCGCTTTTGTTTTGTTAGTGTGGGTTTGTTGGCTTTTTGTAAGGATGGGTTAATCTGCTTTTTAACCCTGTACTTTCCCTTTTGGTTTTTCCGCATTTTGTTAGCAATAAAATTTTGATGGGGAGGGTGCCACCGAGCACTGCCCCCTGACCAGCAGACTTTCAAAAAAAATGAATAGAGCAACAAATTAGCTTTCAAACGAGACCAAAATCACTTAATTTGGATCTATAGATAAAAAGATATTCAACAATCAACCCAAGGGCGATATTGTAAGAAAAACTCCAAGTTTTATTACAAAACAGGACAAATAGGGACTAAATTGTAATAAAAATATCTTGCAGGGGCTTTTATGTAATTTTTACACATGCGGGAAGACTTATCTGCAAATATGGAAAATATGAAGGGTCGATGATGCACAATATCCAATGTCATGCGCCAAGCATGTGACCCTGCTAGGCTCGGACGAATCGGTTCAGATACACGTGGTTGTCTTTGCTTCTTTGTGCAAGGCTCGGGCTCAGGTTCGGATTACGAGCCTCAGGGATGAATCGAAGCTTTGGGTAGTTGACGTGGATCAATCAGGGTCGTTGATTCTCGCCCAATTTGGGGAGATCAATGGTAGTTGCTCATCTGATGTTCTTCCACTCCTCCGTGCGCGGCAACACTTGGACTGTGCTCCGGCGAGACCACTCGTGCTCCTCCGTGCTCCTCAGCCTCCGATTAAGGTCGGGTGACCTTAAGACGTCGCGAAGAGTGTCGAAGGCTCAAGAAGAAAATAGGCACTATGGATCAGTCTGTCGATGAAGCCTCTTCATCAAAGAAAACGAAGATTGAAGATACTTCTCAATCTTCGATCACTGAAATCCCATTGACCTGCAAGGTTAGTCCAATGCACAAATGCTACACAACGACTAATTTATGTTAGATTTGAGGTGGAATGGGAGGCTCTGTGACAGTGGAGGAATGAGCATTGGATGAGTTCTTACTCAAGCAGAGCAAGGACTTGAATCGACGTCGATACAGAGATGAAGAAGTGATCGGTAGAACTGGATATATACGTGTGGAAGATGGATCAAATGCGAGCATGTCCAATGATTCAGATGAGAAAATAATCGATATTATAGCCGTAGAAAAATCGGAGCACGATGGTGAAACTGAAATTAGATGAAAAGTGTTACCTGGATAATGGAAGAAGAAATTGGTGATTTGAAGAAGCTTTTGGCCTCAGACGAAGCTTCAATCTCTTCGTCGTTCTTCACTGCAAGATCCGAGCCAAAGATCTGCGCTCAAACAGCTTAACAAGGAGCTGCAGCTTGGCTTAAGTGCCAAGAATCTCGCTGGAGGTGATGACCCCTTCTTGTCTCTCTCTCTCTCCTACTCTCTGTCACATGGCAGGTGGAAGGGCTCGGAGATCCCTCGCGTGAAGGCGGATAAGGTGGAAGTTGCCAAGCGATGGGGTTTTGAGGCCAGGGTAGTTCGGAGGTTGAAGGACGAAAGTGGAGGTTTCAACCACCACTCACAATTGAGGATGAGAGGTTGCGAGGGAGAATGACGTCGGAGGGAGTTATGAAAATTAGAAGAAGTTACGGGTCGACGAAGGGTCGTGTGTGTTGAAGGGAGTGAGTCGGGAGGTTGACAATGGCTGTGGGATGCTGGAGTAAAATCCAACAGTCCAAAATCAAGGTGGAAGGCGCAATGTGAAGCGGCCACATGGTCGGCCGTGTAGGCGCCACGTGGCCCAATAGGATTTGAGATAAATGGTGAAAATGGGAGAAATTCAATAATAAATAGTTAGAGTCATATTTGAAAAAAAATGATAAACATGAAAGTTGCAGATCTCAATAAGATCTGCAACTTTCATGTAAAAGTCAAAGAAATCAGAGGTCATTTATACATAGATAAAAAAATAAATACTAATTAAAACAATTTCTTTTATTTTCCTTTTATTTATTTTTTTGTATTTTTTTGATATTAATTTATGTCCATTTATTTATATACAATAATATTCTCATTTTTATTTGATTTTTAATGAGAATTAAATACATAAAATAATATCACAATAATAGGGTTATATAATATATATTAAATAGTGTCAATTATCTACAACACACAAATTAGTAATTAGTGTTAATTAGTTAATGAATCTTATGATTAACCTAAACAAGTGAGATAATGTTAGTGCTTAATGATGATAAATACGAGATTTATCACCCTATCTCACTCCACGTCTGCGCCAAGGAGGGGCAGCCAAAGAAAAGGTGATCTGCATCCTCAACATGCTCACCACACATGTCGCAAGTCGTATCAGCAATACCAAACAATCTGTCTCTCCTCGTTTTATCACACAGCATGCCCCTTCTTAGACGCCAAAGAAAAACCTTAACCCTGCAAGGGATCTTAGCGGCCCAAATGATCTTCATTTCTCTGCAGAGGTTTCTGTCTTGGATGTCCTCTTCCCTTCTAAACTCCTTGTACGCCTTCTTTGTCGAGAACATGCCAGCACCGCCCCATTCAAAATGATCTCTTCCCTCGGAGATGCAAGTAGGCAAAGGCAACTCCGACTGCAATCTAGCAAGCTCCTCTAACCTATGATGAGAGAGATCCACAAGGAATTCTGGCATCCAATTGCCCAACGCACCCGCCTGAGCAAACGAGAAATCCTTCGATGAAGCAAGGGCGAATAGCCTCGAGAATTGACCATCAAGAGGCCCCTATCCAGTCCATTCATCAAGCCAAAAGCGAAATAGCTCACCATCCCCCAGCATCGGCTTCAATTTCGGCTCCATGAGTGGCAAAATAGCATGCACCCCTGGCCACATAGATGATTCGAAGCGAACCCTACCTGTGCGCCCTTCACCGCATAAATTTCCCTCAATAGTCTTGCAGCAAGCCTCGATGACTCCCTCCGGATATAAACCACCCACTTCGCAAGCAGCACCTTATTCATGCATTCTAGATCCCAGACGCCTAAACTACCTTCCCCCCTGGAGCGCGTCAAATCCTCCCATGCCACAAGGTTGAGGTCTGGCCCCTGCTGCTTACCATCAGACCAGAAAAATCTGCGCATCATAGATTCAATCGTTTTCCTCACTCTCGACGGCATGAAACGGGTGGAGAGAAAGAAAATGGGGATGGCTGAAAGAACATGCTTCAGGAGGACCAACTTTCCTCCTCTAGATAGTGTCATCGCCTTCCAGCCCGCTAATTTCTACTCGAATCGATAAATTACCAAGTCCCAGTCGGACTTTTTAAGCTTCCCAACGACCAGCGGCAGACCAAGGTACGTAATGGGTAACTCTCCAAGAGAACAACCTAGCATCTCTGCCAACCTGCTACTTTCATTCTTTGCCATTCCAAAGGGAATCACCACTGACTTCTGCTTGTTAATTTTCAACCCGGAAAGGTCACCACTGACGAATCACTTTTATCTCATCCAATCCCTCAACGGTTGATTAACTACCTTACATTTATTGATTTGGATTCAAACTTCGATCATTTCACCCTTCATTGAGGAATTCATTCATCCATTCGTGCATCACATATCCTTGATCATTGGACCCTAGAAACTCTTATTCGATGATCTTCATGACTGTCGAATTCTCATATTGTCAAGCTTCCTTCTTCATCCTGATCAATTCTATTTGACTCGAGGTCGAGGATACTTTTTAAATTGATAACAAAACATACTAAAGAAGAGATGTCTTCTATATGATGTCATTACAACAATGTATTGAATATAAGTAGAGGAGGTTGTAATAATCCAAAAAATAACAGTCCCACATCGTTATCCCACAGATGGTGAGATGGTGATTATTGAAGATGATGAATGCTAATATATCACACAGTGTATGCTGCCGTGGCTTTCGGACTAATACTCCATGAATAGTTAGTCAGCACCAATTTTCTCAATAATGATTTGGATTTAGAACTTTCTAACATGAGATGTTGAGTGATCGAAATTCAGGGAAGTACATATTGTGTTTACATTATAAGCACTTGTACATTGTCATGCATAAACTTTGCAGTTTGCACAGAAATCACTATCATTAAACCTTTAACTGAGATCGTTAAAGTTCTTCACATAAAAGCTTAACATTTATTTCTCGTCATTCCAAAAATGTTTTGTAATAACATTTAAACCTATAAACTTATAATATATATATGGGCACAAGGAATATATAAATCTAAATTTGATTGACATGAAAAGGGGGCTTGCTCTAGTTTAGGTTCTTCGAAATGGAAAGGATTTCGAATGAGTTTGGATTTTGTTGTGTGCTCTAAAAATGAAATTCCTCGATATTTATGCATAAAGCATACAGACAATACCCTAAATGACCCGTAAACATATTTGGTAAGCATGATTGCTTTTGTCAATAGAGGCATGGCCGTTAGGAAGAAGGAGCAGAAATTTACAATAGCAGAAAAGGTAGAAATAAAGGGTGGATCTAGTACTGAAACTACACAAACCGTGATCCCTTTTTTATGGAAGGGACTTCAAACAAAGTTCCACGTTTAGAAAGGTCTTTGCAGGAGAAATTTGAAGAATATTACTAAAATAGCACTTTCAGGGTAGTGTAAATTCAGTGAATTGATTTAAACAAAAAGACTCACATGTAAAATAGTCCCGTGTTCACATCCTTCAAGAGGCAATGCTGCAGAGGAAGGTTTCAGTGCATCAGCAAAATCAGCTAGATTGATATAGCCCTTGCCGAGGATACTGGATCGAGAAGTACCCTGATGCATAAATAAGACGTAATTGTTAGGAAAATCCATATTGCACCTGCATTATATTTTGTCTCAGAAATTATAACATGTGTAAATATGTATGCAAAAGCTAGGAAAGCCAAAGCATCTTAAATCCAAACTTAGACCCACTGAAACCAAAAATGGAAAAATCCAAACAGATACCATAGAAACGACAATCTTGTAAAGCTTCTCATCATATTTTTTTGTTCGGATGTCCTGCAGAAGCCGTGTTGTTTCGTAAATAGGATCTGCCCATTTGCAGTTTCCATTTCTGGCATTTGCTTTAGTGGTCTTTGCAGCCACCTTCCCCGTGTCAAGAGGAACAAAGGATATGAACAGCTTATCCCAACCTTGTTGCGGCACCTAAAATTGAGGAATTTTTTTCCATTAGTATGTAGTAAAGGCCAGCAACCTCGAATATACGAACCACTAAGTGATGGTTAAAAAGACATATTTTAGGCACATTATAAGACAGAAAAGAAGTCCAAACTGTAACAAATGAAGAGAAAATGTGATGTCAGTGATAAGTTGCTAATAAGCAGATGTTGCTAATATTTATCACATACACAAGAAAAACTAATGAGCACACCCCCCGAACCCCCGCAGAAAATAAAGGTGGTCATCAGAGAGTATGCATGCCTGCATATCTACGGAAAGCCATTGTCAACAAAACAAGAAGAATGAAGAAGAATGCTATCAATGACTACTCCCCCAACCCACCCAAATGGAGGCCAAAAATCCATGAAATCCCAATTCCTGTAAATTATTTAACACATCATTTTGAGGGGATAAAGATGAAAAGACGAAAGAAAATGGTGCGTGTCTCCGTTCAAAAGAACATACGATCACATAAGGGACATGGTCATAAATTTTTCAGTAAAAGGAGAGAGAAACAATCAGATGGCCAAGGAACTCAAAATGAAGGGGAAGAGCTGACGACAAGTCACTAACTATAGGTTGTCTGTTTGTTTTAAGAAAATGCGTTACAGATTCTGCACAAGGCAAACAGCATTTGGCTACTTAGTTCCCCCCAAGGCTCAGGTAAAAGAGCTCTACTTCGGGAGGGTAAAACCACAAGAAAAGCATTAACCCATGATCAACGCATGTGCTCGGAATCAGAAAACAAACAGCATCGCCGTCCTTACCAGATCTAGTATAACCCGCGGCATAAAATGAAGGGATCGCTAGGAAAGCCCAACAAAATGATTAGCATTCTTACATGGGTGGCGTGGAATTGGAGTCTGAAGACCACCTTGACCTTGGTCTTCTCGAGCTTCCACCTGGGAACCCTCGACATTGTCGCCCTACTCCCCCCGGCAGAGAAGATCAGCTCCAAGGCATCAGAAATCTGTAGCGGAATGCGGCCTGGGCGGATCGGGAAAAAGAGCTGTCTTACCTAATTCTGGGGGATATATGAAAATTTTGGAGGGAATGCGGCGACCAGAAGTTTGAAGGAGAAGGTTTGGGAGGATTGATGTGATGGATCGACAAGAATCTAGGGCCTACTTGGATATGAAGGGACGACGTGAGTGTGCGAACTGGAACGAAGAGAAGAGGAAAGAGGAGAAGAGAAGGCAGGGAAGAAAGGTTCCCGAGTGAGAAGTGGAGTGGGTGTGCCAGTGTCAGGGGCGAGCTGGAGAACGCTAATTGAGTAATGTTTAGTTGGTGGGTTGTGAGAGGGAAGGAAGGATGCCGACGTCCCTCTCGCTACACGATTGAGATTGAAGGAGGTTTCTAGATCTCTAATTATGTTGTTTTAGAAAAAAGAATAAAAGCGTTGGCTAAGGAAGGTTAATCTACAATCACGAGGAAAGAAAATTCGTCAATCTGACTTCAAGGACAGAGCGTAGATGAGATGTGAGGAGAAGTTTGCGATGATGCTGCGATCCAAGGCCTATTGGATAGATGTGTTGTGGGATATTCAGAGGTTGTATATATTCCATCAAAGCCGCTAGCGTGGGAAGGTATGAGATAAGCGAATTCCTTCCACTATCGTTTGGTTGCAGGGTTTGGCAAGGTTGGGTTGGCCCAACCCGGGATACCCCTCCTTTCAACCCTCCCAATCCTCCTCACAGTTTACTATTCACAGGGGTACCTCAACCCAACCCAACCCCGCCCAACCCCGCAACCAAACGAGTCGCTAGTGTGATGTAATATTTACTTATGTTTGGGATAGTGATTGGTTGTTGATTGTTTTATTTTAGTGGGGTTAGTGGTTTGATTTTGCATTTTTATCCCTTTTTTTTGTTTTTTGCAATTTTTACCCATTTGATTTGTGGAACTTTGCTTGAAGAATTTCTATCCATAGCTATCGCATGTAGCTTTATTTCCAACCAAAATCCGGTGACATTTCAATGCATGCATAATTTATATTATTTATCGAGGTTTATGCATGAAAACTATATTTAGTTGCGTAGTTTAATCAAATTTATTGATTTAGATGACGAGACTTGGATCGATTGTATAAGCATTTAATTTGTAGGAAAAATCATAAATTAAATTGAATGTATGTATTTAAATTTAATTAATTATTTTTGTACCAAATGGATTAAGTTTCATGCAATTTGTCCTAATTTATGTAGCCAATTTCTGCTTACAATCTTCACAGAGCTAGATACATACACTAATTTCAGAATGTGTAATATTCATTTTTGCTATTTTTGAAAATTAGAAATTATCATAAACTGCAAATATATAATTACAATTTAAATAGAATTATTTTGGGGAAAACTCGAAAAGGTATAGTTTGTGTAGTTTTTGTAGCATATTATTCGAAAATCTTATACAAACATTCATTTTTCCCAAAAAAAATCTCATGAGACAAACTGCAATATACAACACTAGTTATAAAGACTTCTGAGATGTAAATGGTTGTTGTGCGCGGAAATTTTGGGGGTTTTGATTTTTTTATTGTATATCCCTGGCAACGACGCCATTTTGTTGAGCACGATTTTCTAGAGGATTAGATAAAATATTAATTAATGGTAAATAAGTTGGTTGTTGTTATCCCCAAAATCTCGTGATAAACAAACAAATATATTTTTTTATTTTTGCTACTTATTAACCTTTATACCGGACAGGGTCGAACTCAGGGAGGCTACAAATCCCGAGGGTTATTCAATTAATCGAAAATCAATTAAGAGAAAACAAGAATCTCAAAGGACGACTATCCTTTGTTTTTGTGATTTTTTTTCTTTTTAGATTTAAAATTTTTTATTTCTAATTTTGTTTATATTTTCTGATTTTCAAAAAAAATATTTTGATTTTGCAATTTTTTATTTTTCAAAAATAACACAAAGCAATATTTTCAAGATCAAAAATACGCACACCAACTCTTTTTGTAATTTTTCAGTTAATCAAAAATACTCAGAAAAATCCAGAGAAAATATTTTGGATTTTGAAAGTTTTGAATTTTTTTGAGAACTTTTGTGGAATTTTCAGATGTTTTTGTATTTTTTTTAAAAAAATCAAACAGTGAGAAAATATGAAAATATGCACAGCCTAAAATAATTTACAACTTAAAAATTTTTTAATACCCAAAACTCATGGTAATTATTTTTAAGACAAACTACAAGCAATTATCTACAAACAAAAACTGAAATCATTATTTTTGGATTTTCGTAGAATTTTCTGTGATTTTTATAAGATTTTTGATGTTTTTCAATTTTTTTGGGTTTTATAAATAATTAGTGGGTGAAAATTGGTCAGAAATTAAAAGACAGTGAAATAAAACTACCCTATTTTTTTGGAATTTTTAGAGTTATTTTTTAATTTTTACGAATTTGTGAATTTCAGGAAGACAAAAAGGCACTATTTTTTATTTTTTTAAAATATCAAATATCCTCAAAAAGCTGTGAAAATCTTAAACCATGTTCAAATGCACAGCAGAAGCTTATACAAATTTTTATAAAATTTTTAGAGCATGACAAACATTTATTTAATAATTCAATGTCTAGAATTTACAGGGACTAAATTACAAATATGAAAAAGTTTTGGACTGAATATTAAAAGCATAAACTTGTAGGAGGAAATGTTAAATTTACCCAAATTGTCACATGATGCGCATGTGCTCTTCTGAAGGCGAGGACTATTTTGCAAATTTTGTAAACTCCCAAGGGTGTTTACGTAATTTGCCCAATTTTTTTTAACTTCAAAACCCTAGAAGGGTTCTCTTCTTTCATTCTTGATAAAGGGGCAAGCAAAAGTCACTTGAAGGGGTCGCCTCCCCTTGCTTCTTCTCCACGCAAGGGACTGCGCAAGGGAGGCGTCGGCGGAGAACGGGCGAGATGCGGGGGCTGAGGCGCGTCGTTGGTCGGCAGAGTTCGACGTCAAGGAGGCAGGAGTCAACGGCGGCGCGGTGATGGAGGGGTCGGACGCGCGCGACCGCTCGCATGATGGAGAGGCGAGGCAGGGGGTGGCGCTTCTGCGTAAGGCGACACGGGGCAAACGGGCCACGCACGGCGGTGCTGGAGAGGTGGCCGGAGATCGGCGTCGCCGCCCATGCATGGAGGGAAGTGGAGGAGGTCAGGCCGTGCACGTGGGCGTGGATTAGCGACGGTGATGCGATGTTGCCCACAGCTTGAAGACGGAGGAACGGCGGCGCGGGACCGCGCGCGGGCCACGTGAAGGAGGTCGGTGGAGGGGCCGACGGCTGTGGGCTGCTGAAGGCGGCTGGATGAGCAGGGGGCAGCGGTGCCTAGAAGGCAGCCGTCCCCTTTCTTTTTTGTTGTTTTTTTTAATTCTTTTATTGGTTGAGATTTAAACAGAAATAAATAAAAAAAATTATTATTTTTTTGTAAATCCGAAAAACAGGAATAAAAAAAGGGATATAGAAATTCTTTTTTTATTTTTTATCTTTTTTTTTGTTTTTTAATGATCCTGCAAAACAAACATTAGAGAAAAAGAAGCAATTTTATTTATTTTTTATTTATTTACAAATCGGAAAATAAATGGAGATCCGTAGAAAAATGGAAGAATCGAATCTGATCTCCGGCCATCGTACGCGGTCGGAGTTGAGAGATCGCGGGCGATAGAATTAGAACGTGGAGAGATCGAGAAAGTGAGATGAAAATGCAGAATCGGAAATGGATCAAATCGAGACGGATTTTTTTTAAGATATAGAGAAATAAAATGATGATGGAATTAAAAATCGACGAGATAGACTACGATTAAACTAAGATAAAATACGAGAAAAATGTGGATCTCACCTTAGGAGCGGAAATGGACCGTGATCGCCTCGACAAGACCAACTCATTGTCACCGGATGGCTCAGAGGCTAGGCACAATTCTCGACAAAATTTTCTCTCGGAGATCGGGCTCCTCTCTCTAAAGATTGATCAAGTTGAAATGAGGGAGAATGAGCCATATAAATAGAAAAGATAGAATGAAATTTGAATTTTTTAATTTTTTTGGATAAAGAGAGATGAAAATTGAAATGAATTTTTGATTTTTTGGTGAAAGAGAAATGAAATTTGAAGTGAATTTTTGAATTTTTTTTGTGAAATAAATAAGAGAGATGAAATTTGAAAAGAGGTAAAGATAAAAAGAGATAAAAGTATTTACACAATTATCTATTTTTTTTGAATTTTCGTCACTTTATTTATTTGAATTAAAAAATGTTATTTTTTTTATTTTTTTTCCATTGTGGTTAATTAAAAATAGCAACTATATACATGTACTATATACATATATGACATTATATACAAGGGTAAATGAGGAAATTAGCCTTTGTTGTTTTAAAAAAATTATTTTTAATTTTAAATAATTAGTAAGAATATTTTACAAATATATACAAATACAATATTTACAAAATACATGGGAAAATTGCACAAACCACCTCAGAAAAATTGACTTTTCAACCGTAACTCCAAAAATTATGAAAATACAGCCATTTTAAAGATAATTTAATTTAGAAACCAATGGAAGTGAGATTGTTTTAATTTGAGCTCATATGGAGCCGGAATTGGTCTTTCAATTAGTGCTTAGGGGCTTTTTCCAAGTATGGTTATTTTTATTCTGTACGTGATTTCATTGTGCAATCATTTTTATTAATTAGAACACATTTTTATTTACAGCTTTCATTTTGAACATTAATTGATTTGAGGTCAATTAAGGCACAAATAAATTAGTCTTAGTTTGATACAGATATATACAAAATAAGTGAGAAGTGTTTACAACAACACGCACACATTTTTTTTTTGGATTTTCTGCTTAAGGACCCTATCTCTCCCTACTTTATTCATGGTCGATCAAGTCAATTCTTGACCTTCTCTCGGGGTTCGGGTCAGCCTGTATCTATTACATATATACAGTCTTGCTATTTTTATTTTCTTTTCTTTATTTTCTTTTCTTTATTTTCCTTTCTTTCTTTATTTATTTGTTTTTGGTTAAAATTAGTAAGAAGTGTACAATATTTACACACAGATGCAAGTTAGTAAGAATATGGAGTTAGTGTTTTATGCAGGTGTTTTATAAGGGATTTTAAGCTAAAATAAATGAATAAAGATGACGAATCGCAGATTCATCATCCTCCTATGCTTTACCTTTGCTAGTCCCTTAGCAAACACCTATTTGAAAGAATAAGTGAAGAAAAAGAAAAAGAAAAAGAAAGGGAAAATAAATAAAGTAGGACAATATTGAGTATTAAACTTATATTCATAAAATTGTAGTTTGGAGCTCTGTCGGACCTTTGGATTATTCGTGTGTCGGAACTTCTGTGAGACTTAGAATTTTAAAATCGACAGCTTCAAGTTCTACATATCATTGTCACAGTTGTGGCTCAGAAGTCATCTTAGATCGATCCTCTTCCCAAAGTATACCCTATGAACATTGAACAATCGACTCATATATGTGAAAGGTTTTATCTCTTCCCATCCGAAATGCCGGACTACCATGCAAATCTCCTCTCCAGTAACTCGTCCTCGGGGAGTCAGGTATTTCCTTCTAAGGTCTGTCGCGATGTGTTCGCAATCGAATTGGGGGAGAAGTTAGAAGAAGGAGAAAAGAACTGGATGGTGGCCAGTGTAGTCACCTCTCCTTGTGGAGCTGGCCAGTGTAGCCGAGTATCCACCAAGATCTGCAGGTTTTCTTGAAGCTTGGAACTTTTTGGTCAGATATTTATTTGTTAGTGACTTCTTTGTATTTGGATTTTTGGTGGTTCTGCTTGGATCTTGTTGTGCCCCTACGGATATAGAATCTTTTTGTTTCCGTACATTTTTTGGGGTCTTAGAAAAAATTGTGCCCAGCCGTCCATCCCTTTTCCGAAGCTTTATTCCAACCTGTACTCCAGTCTTTATATTTCCACGCTACCAGAAAAGAAACTCACACAGTCTTCAAACATCTCGTCTGAGTTCAACTAAGTCCATAGTGCGAGAGTACAATTAATTCCCTATTCTAGAGTTGTACCCAGAATGAAGAGACCAGGTTAGACACTAAGAGTCAAACGATGTACATTGTCATGTGGAACTCAAAGAATTAAGTCAAAGACCTGAAGCTTCTAAAATCATATTTCTCGATGAAGTTCCTCTGAGAATTAGGTGGATTAAGGTCCAACTAAGCTTCATTCTTCAATTTTATTCCAGACATAGTTTAAATATCAATACTATCCTGAAAAATACACATGCAAATGCAAAATATGAACAATGCATGGGTTTTTTTTGAAAAGAAATGATGCACATGTGAAAAGAATATTTCTTTAAATAATTTTCTAGTTTTGAACTTTTTATGGATTTTTGGAGGAAAATGCGGATGCAAATTTTTATAGATGTTTGGTTTTGTAGTTTTTTTTAATAAAAAGGAAAAGGGGTTAATAAAATATATACAAGTATATACAATTTTTTTGGTTTTTTTGTTTGTTTGTTTGTTGTTGTTGTTTTGTTTTTTTTGTTGTTTCTTTTTGTTTTTTTAACACATGTGGATTTTATAAAATTATACACATAGCCCCCCCAAATAAACATATTTAAAAGTACGAGTTATGCCTAAAGTATATATACAATATATACGATACCTCCCTATACTTAGCTTGAACTATGTCCTCATAGAGATCAAAGAGCGAAAAAGGAAGTCATAACTCGTGCTAAGTATAGAAAAGTGAAAAGACTCCTATGCTACAACGACTCAAAGAAAGCATAAAAAGAAGAGAAGTTGGTGATCCCCCTATACTTAGGATCAAGTAATCCTAAGTATAGTGGAGTGTACAAAAGAGGAAAACCGATGAAGAGAATGTACAGACTCAAAAATAAAAAGACACGATATGAACAACATCACCCCCTGATGATCGTCAAATTCGCCTCTATAATAATGGAAAATTATGTCATAGTACAGGAGGCGAATTTGGTTTAGCAAAAACCACGATCTTTGAATATCGTGGAATATTTTAACTTGGCAAGTCTACCAAGGTCGAACATAGGGATACGGTTGCCTAATGTGTGTATTGAATTTTGATTCATGAAGGCACAATGTCAATTAATTTCCATTTCAGGTCCTCATGCAATTTATGCTAATTACAAAGTACCGCGAAGATGCATGCATTTTTTTTATCAATTTTTATGCAATTGTAGAGATGCATGAGCAAATATGCAAGAGAAATGATGCACAGATTAAATACTACAATTATACCCTAAAAATGATGAGCAACACAATATAAAATGAAGATAGTGTCAATTTAATCACAATAAAAAAAGTGGTCATCCAATCAAAGCAAAACAAGGAGAGCAGGGTCTCAATTTCCACATAAAAAATCACTTTAATTAAGACAGTGGCAAATGAGACAATTAAATATGCTAAAATGTAGAGGATAAAATAAGGATCAAAACGACAATAAAATCATGCAATTTGGACCTACGATGCTCAAGTTATGCTAGAAAAAGTGCAAGGGCATAATTGTAATAAAAATACAGTAAAAATAAAGGGTAAATATTGCATTTAGGTCCCTGGAATGACCTAAATGCAATTAATGAAAACAGCCTGGGCCCATTTGCAATTTTCCCATTTGCGCACAAGGTCCTATTTGTAATTTCCAAAAATCTGGAGGGCTTCCCTGTAAATTACCCAGGCATGCACGTAAGGCACGCGCATGGGGAGCAAAGTGTAATACCATAAAATCGTCGGGTCTATCATGCAATTTACCTAGCCATCACGTGCAAGGCACGCGAGGGCTAGGCTCGGGTCAGACCCTGTGGCTCAGGCCACGTGGCTGCTGCGGGAGGCTTGGATCTGGTTCGGATGAATCCGCGCCTGATGGTTCGGAATTAGGCTTGGACATCCACATGGCTACATCAGAACCGTCCGACCAGGAGGATCGGACGGTGCTTGTACTTCGTGCTCCTCCGCAGGTCACCGGAGAAGGCGGGGCTCCGGCGACCTGTCAATAGCTCTGTCGTGCCTCAAGGAGTCGTCTGAAGGTCGAGGAAGATAGCTGGCCTTCTGACGGAGATCCCTGAGCAGGCATGGAGCTCGGAAGGTGTCTGGAGCTGCTCGGCGAAGCATTGTCGTCGGAGGAGGAGAGCTTGAAGGTGATCTGACATGAGGTCCGGCTATTGAAGATACCTGCAGGGGTCAGTGATAGGTGAAGCGTGCGGACGTGATTTGTGAAGTGCGTGAAGTGAAATGGAAGCCGACGGAGGTGGAGAAGGTGGTGGCTCAGGCGAGTCCTCCGCCGTGGGGATGGAGGAGTGGAGTCGGAGCGCGGTGGGGTTCTGACGGAAGGGGATGGAAGCGCGAAGGTGGCTGATGGCCGGTGAAGCTAAGGAGATGGTCAAACGGAGGTGGAGGTGATTGTAGGAAGCGGAGTAAATAGGAGAAAATTAAAAGAAAACTTCACCTCGCCGGAGCGAGGTGTTGGCGGAGGAGGCGGCCTGGGATTGAGCACCGTAGGTGCTCGGGGTCGTCGCCCTGGCTGGTCAGCCTTGTCCAGCGAGCTCGGTGGACGTCATAGACGCCCAATACGCGGCGGAGAAGCCGCGCCGGACCCAATCCATGATCGCCTCGACATTCCGCCCCTCCGCTGTCACCAGAGGGGCGGAGGAAGCTAGGAGAAGGCCTAATAGTGGTGGACATCGGCTCAGGTGGACGGAGGGTAGCTTAAATAGGCGGCGGAGGCTGACGGTTATGGTGGTTGGCGAGGCATTTTTGAATGAGGGTTTAATGGTGATGGAGTGATGGCGAGGGTTGTTGATGGTGGCGCGAGGATGGCGGAGATAAGGGGTACGCGGGGCGACCGTTAGGAGTAGGAGGAGATGGCTGGAGCGCCTTCCAAAATAGGAAGGGGCAGTGGTTTCTCGCGATGTAACGGCTGGAGAAGGGGGGTGTCTGAGGTGGAAGATGATGGCGAGCCGTTGGATCTTGCGATCCAACGGCCAAGATACAAGCGCGGGCTGAGGGATAGGATTAGATCCAAAGATCTGATCCGATGGTGTAGACTTAGGTGCTAATAGAGGGGTAGGATGCGGAGTTGGGATAGATCCAACGGCCTAGGGAGAATGTGGTACGTGGATCGCTATGGACCGTTGGATGAGCGTGGGATCGGGCGGCTATAGTGAGTGAGTGACGTGGAGGGATGGCAGTCGTCGGATCACACGGAGATCGAACGGTTGTAGATGAGGCGCTGGTGAGCGGCTGATATCAGATCTGGAATTAGATCTGACGGTTGACGATGGAGCGGTGATGGACGACAAGGATCAAGGCGGGTCGGAGTGGATCGGATGGCCCAGATGGGCGCCGGGTGTCTCCAGGGGAAGCGGGCCACGTGGACGGCCCAGAGGGCGCCACGTGGCCCAATCAGAAAATTCGAGACTGAAAATACAAAGATAAATACAAAAGAATTAGTTAGAGGCAAAATTAGGAAAAAGTCAAAACATGAAAGTTGCTCGTCTCGACGAGATCTACAACTTTTATGTTGGTCAAAAAGTCAAAAGAGGTCATTTGTACAAAACATATTTTGGGGGGTATTTTTAAAGGAATAAAAACACCAATTTTGTGATTTTGAGATGTTTTTTTGTATTTTTTATTGTTTTTAGTGGTCAGTGATTTATGGACAATTTTTCTACCTAATTTTTAGGGGGTTTTGAGGGTAAACTAATTACTAGAAAAATAAGAAGAATTAAAAACAATAATTTAATGGTAAAATATATACAATATAATACAAGATTTTTATAGGGAATTAGAGGGTATTTTTATTGAATTGATTAAGCAGGGTTTTAATCTGCGGCTTTTAGCATGATGAATACGAGATTCATCATACCCCTATACTTAAACCATGCTCGTCCTCGAGCATCTAAAGAATGAAGGAGTTGGATTAATTCCTGACAACGCGCGTGAAAAATTCAAGGCTCGATCTTTCAAGGACCCTTGACCTAAGTGATCCTAAAATTCCGGGTTTATCCAAGCCTTAGTCAGAAGGAATCCAACTTCTCTGATTATCAAACTCTCTTTTTGTACATATAATATAAGGGTATGACATTTAGTGTACTGCATTTCATGAGAGCCGAGTCGATGCATCACTCAAAGTTCCAGTCCCAAAGACTCTCCTCTAGACCTAATCCTCAATACTAGGGAATAAGTCTACTCTTGCTTCAGTCAACCATCTCATTAGTTCGTCATATTTGAAATGTAGATGGATGGCCAGATGATGGAGGTAATGGGATTGTGTCTATTTTTCTCACCCTCACATTGGAACAAGGGTCCTCTCGAGTGCCTTTTACTCAACACATGTGTATTATTATTTTGTTGATCAATGTGTCCGTCAAGAGAGTTGGAGTCGTCTGCACTTGTTTTTCTGGGAGTACACCGGGGTGTGTCTTTTCTGAGTATCTAAGATACCTTCGACACCCAGACTTGTATCGCTTACGATGCAGGGCCCTTTTTGTGGTGTCAGCGCGACTCCTTGGTCCTAATTAGCTCTTGGTCCAAGTGGACACTTTGAAAATGTTTGGGAGCGCTCACCATTGGTGGAAGCTCATTTATATTTTGACTTTGGTATTCAGAGCTTTTTCTTTGACATTTCATTTCTTTTGTTGGCTAGCTTCACTGCTTTTACCAAAAATTGGCGCACACTGATCAACAAATTCATTTTAAGTTTCATCACACCCTGGCACTTTAGATAAATATCAAAGAGATAGCATATGAATCTTGTCCACATACTGGCTAGGGTTTTGTTAACACTCAGGTTTTCTGAAGCCTTCATTAACTTTATCCCATCCTCGAATATCATAAGATCGGGTCTAAACTCAAATCTCTGGTCCTAGTTCCTCAAGTGATATCTCATCTCAGCTCATCTATCATGCAGTTGTGGAAGTGACTGTGTTGATCATATTTTCTTGAAGGTAAAGATGAAGAGTGCAATATAGCACTCAAATCTTTCAAACCAGAGGAGTGTGGATATTTAAGTCTTGAAAACCCTAATGACTAAGGCATGTTAACTCAGACTCTCAAGATCCCAGAGATCCAGTGTCCTCAAAATCCTCAAGCCTTGCGTGAGTGTGAATGTGTCAGGAATACACCAACTCCTTGGGTTAGTGAATTTTTGTGTGATTTTTGGCTTTTGCAAATTTTTACAGGTTTTATTTTTTTTTAATTCCTCGGAGAGACAATGATTGGCCCAGGCTCAAATAAAAGTATACACTTTCAGCCAGTATGGGTGTAAGTACGGGCCGAGGCCCGTGTTACTTGAGGACAGGGCCGTATGCGATGTCCTTTAAAGCACCCACTCTGTTAAGGGAGACCGAGGTTCCCTCACTGAAAATGCCTACTAAACCTAGTAGTCAGAGTAAACATCCAAGAAAGATTTTTATTTTTTTAAAATTTTAAAGAATTTTTTTTACAAAAATATTTACAAAAATTAATCCCTCAATTTTAATAATTTTTACAGGTTTTTACTCAGTTTACTAGTTTACCAAAACCCAGCCCGAAAAATAAAATTTTAAAAAGAATTAAACCGCGAGCTAAGGCTAAAGTAAATATACAATAATATACGATATACCCCCCTATACTTAAATTTTGCTATGTCCTCATAGCACAAGTGCCATCAAGCCAAGGCTCAGTTCAAATATAGGGTGATATAGCGGAACTGAGGAGGAGGTTCCCCTATACTTAGGCCAAAATTGGCCTAAGCATAAGAAGACAGAACGAGGGAGGGATGAGCAGGCAGGTCCCCCCTATACATAGGCTACAAATAGCCTAATTAAGGTCTGCGTTAGGGGGGGGGTCTATGATCCAAGGGTGAGGGGGAGGGGGTTCATGAAAAATAGATACACACACACACACAGAGAGAGAGAGAGAGAATGAAATATACAGGGGGAGGGTGGGAGTGAGTATGTGCAAGTGTAGGTGTGTGGGGGGGATTTTTTATGTACAATATGCAAGACTGAAAATAAATATGCAGATGCATTTTTTTACAAAATGCAATGCAATTTTGACTGCTAAAATTCCTCCAATTCCTCCACAGGTTCTTTGCGGCCTCTTCAGCGAAAGTTTCCAACTTCACGCCTCCATGAGGATCATTTGTCCTCGATCACCACGGGCCCTGCCACAAAATATAAACGTTTAGAATACTCCGAAAATTTAAATCAGCAAATATGATGCAAAGAGATGATGCGTGAAACGAGGACCTTCAATTTGAAATTATTCAACAAAAGATCAAAATTCAAAAATCAAGCAAAGCCGTATCCCCGACAATGGCACCATTTGATGATCGTCAAATTCGCCTCTATAATAATGGAAAATTATGTCGTAGTACAAGAGGCGAATTTGGTTCAGCAAAAACCACGATATTTGAATATCATGGAATATTTTAACTTAGCAAGTCTACCAAGGTCGAACACAGGGACACGGCTGCCTAATGTGTGTATTGAATTTTGATTCATGAAGGCACAATGTCAATTAATTTTCATTTCAGGTCCTCATGCAATTTATGCTAATTACAAAGTACTGCGAAGATGCATGCATTTTTTATCGATTTTTATGCAATTGTAGAGATGCATGAGCAAATATGCAAGAGAAATGATGCACCGATTAAACACTACAATTATACCCTAAAAATGATGAGCAACACAATATAAAATGAAGTCAGTGTTAATTTAATCACAATAAAAAAGTGGTCATCCAATCAAAGCAAAACAAGGAGAGCAGGGTCTCAATTTCCACATAAAAATTCACTTTAATTAAGACAGTGGCAAATGAGACAATTAAGTATGCTAAAATGTAGAGGACAAAATAAGGATCAAAACGACACTAAAATCATGCAATTTGGACCTACGATGCTCAAGTTACGCTAGAAACAGTGCAAGGGCATAATTGTAATAAAAATGCAGTAAAAATAAAGGGTAAATATTGTATTTAGGTCCCTGAAAGGACCTAAATGCAATTAATGAAAACCGTCTGGGCCCATTTGCAATTTGTCCATTTGCACGTAGGGGCCTATTTGTAATTTCCAAAAATCTAGAGGGCTTCCCTGTAAATTACCCAGGCACGCACGTGAGGCACGTGCTTGGGGTCCAAAGTGTAATATCATAAAATCACCGGGTCTATCATGCAATTTACCCGGCCATCACGTGCAAGGCAAGCAAGGGCTAGGCTCGGGTCAGACCCTGTGGCTCGGGCCACGTGGCTGCTGCGGGAGGCTTGGATCTGGTTCGGATGAATCCGCGCCTGTTGGTTCGAAATTAGGCTTGGACATCCACGTCGCTACATCAGAACCGTCCGATCTGGAGGATCGGACGGTGCCTGTACTTCGTGCTCCTCCGCAGGTCACCGGAGAAGGTGGGGCTCCAGCGACCTGCCAATAGCTCCGCCATGCCTCAAGGAGTCGTCTGAAGGTCGAGGAAGATAGCTGGCCTTCTAGCGGAGATTCCTGAGTAGGCGCGGAGCTCCGAAGGTGTCTGGAGCTGCTCGGCGAAACACTGTCGTCGGAGGAGGAGAGCTTGAAGGTGCTCCGACATGAGGTCCGGCTATTGAAGATACCTGCAGGGGTCAGTGATAGCCGAAGTGTGCAGACGTGATTTGTGAAGTGCGTGAAGTGAAATCGCTATGGACCGTTGGATGAGCATGGGATCGGGCGGCTATAGTGAGTGAGTGACGTAGAGGGATGGCAGTCCTCGGATCACACGGAGATCGAACGGTTGTAGATGTGGCGCTGGTGAGCAGCTGATATCAGATCTGGAATTAGATCTGACGGTTGCCGATGGATCGGTGATGGACGGTAAGGATCAAGGCGGGTCGGAGTGGATAGGATGGCCCAGATGGGCGCCGGGTGTCTCTAGGGGAAGCGGGCCACGTGGACGGCCCAGAGGGCGCCACGTGGCCCAATCAGAAAATTTGATACTGAAAATACAAAGATAAACACAAAAGAATTAGTTAGAGGCAAAATTAGGAAAAAGTGAAAACATGAAAGTTGCTCGTCTCGATGAGGTCTACAACTTTCATGTTGGTCAAAAAGTCAAAAGAGGTTATTGGTACAAAACGTATTTTGGGGGTATTTTTAAGGGAATAAAACACCAATTTTGTGATTTTGAGATGTTTTTTTGTATTTTTTAGTTTTTTTAATGGTCAGTGATTTATGGACAATTTTTCTACCTAATTTTTAGGGGGTTTTGAGGGTAAAATAATTACAAGAAAAATAAGAAGAATTAAAAACAATAATTTAATGGTAAAATATATACAATATAATACAGGATAAAAATAGGGAATTAGAGGGTATTTTTATTGAATTGATTAAGCAGGGGTTTTAATCTGCGGCTTTTAACATGATGAATACGAGATTCATCATACCCCTATACTTAAACCATGCTCGTCCTCGAGCATCTAAAGAATGAAGGAGTTGGATTAATTCCTGACAACGCGCGTGAAAAATTCAAGGCTCGATCTTTCAAGGACCCTTGACCTAAGTGATCCTAAAATTCCGGGTTTATCCAAGCCTTAGTCAGAAGGAATCCAACTTCTCTGATTATCAGACTCTCTTTTTGTACATATAATATAAGGGTATGACATTTAGTGTACTGCATTTCATGAGAGCCGAGTCGATGCATCACTCAAAGTTCCAGTCCCAAAGACTCTCCTCTAGACCTAATCCTCAATACTAGGGAATAAGTCAACTCTTGCTTCAGTCAACCGTCTCATTAGTTCGTCAGACTTGAAATTTAGATGGATGGCCAGATGATGGAGGTAATGGGATTGTGTCTATTTTTCTCACCCTCAAATTAAAACAAGGGACCTCTCGAGTGCCTTTTACTCAACACATGTATATTTTTATTTTGTTGATCAACGTGTCCGTCAAGAGAGTTGGAGTCGTCTGCACTTGTTTTTATGGGAGTACACCGGGGTGTGTCTTTTCTGAGTATCTAAGATACCTTCGACACCCAGACTTGTATCGCTTACGATGTAGGGCCCTTTTTGTGGTGTCAACCCGACTCCTTGGTCCTAATTAGCTCTTGGTACAAGTGGACACTTTGAAAATGTTTGGGAGCGCTTGCCATTGGAGGAAGCTCATTTATATTTTGACTTTGGTATTCAGAGCTTTTTCTTTGACATTTCATTTCTTTTGTTGGCTAGCTCCACTGCTTTTACCAAAAATTGGCACACACTGATCAACATATTCATTTTAAGTTTCATCACACCGTGGCACTTTAGGTAAATATCAAAGAGATAGCATATGAATCTTGTTCACATACTGGCAAGGGTTTTGCTGACATTCAGGTTTTTTGAAGCCTTCATTAACTTTATCCCATCCTCGAATATCATAAGATCGGGTCTAAACTCAAATCTCTAGTCCTAGTTCCTCAAGTGATATCTCATCTCAGCTCATCTATCATGCAGTTGTGGAAGTGACTGTGCTGATCATATTTTCTTGAAGGTAAAGATGAAGAGTGCAATATAGCACTCAAATCTTTCAAACCAGAGGAGTGTGGATATTTAAGTCTTGAAAACCCTAATGACTAAGGCATGTTAACTCAGACTCTCAAGATCCCAGAGATCCAGTGTCCTCAAAATCCTCAAGCCTTGCGTGAGTGTGAATCTATCAGGAATACACCAACTCCTTGGGTTAGTGAATTTTTGTGTGATTTTTGGCTTTTGCAAATTTTTATGGGTTTTAATTTTTTTAATTCCTCGAAGAGACAATGACTGGCCCAGGCTCAAATAAAAGTATACACTTTCAACCAGTATGGGTGTAAGTACGGACCGAGGCCCGTGTTACTTGAGGATGGGGCCGTATGCGATGTCCTCTAAACCACCCACTCTGCTAAGGGAGACCGAGGTTCCCTCACTGAAAATGCCTACTAAACCTAGTAGCCAGAGTAAACATCCAAGAAAGATTTTTATTTTTTTTAATTTTAAAGAAATTTTTTTACAAAAATATTTACAAAAATTAATCCCTAAATTTTAATAATTTTTATAGGTTTTTACTCAGTTTACTAGTTTACCAAAACCTAGCCCGAAAAATAAAATTTTAAAAAGAATTAAACCGCGAGCTAAGGCTAAAGTAAATATACAATAATATATGGTATACCCCCTATACTTAAATTTTGCTATGTCCTCATAGCACAAGTGCCATGAAGCCAAGGCTCAGTTCAAATATAGGGTGATATAGCGGAACTGAGGAGGAGGGTCCCCCTATACTTAGGCCAAAATCGGCCTAAGCAAAAGAAGACAGAACGAGGGAGGGATGAGCAGGCAGGTCCCCCCTATACTTAGGCTACAAATATCCTAAGTAAGGTCTGCATTAGGGGGGGGGGTTCTATGATACAAGGGTGAGGGGGAGGGGGTTCGTGAAAAAATAGATACACACAGAGAGAGAGAGAGAGAGAGAGAGAGATAGAGATAGAGAGAGAGAGAATGAAATATACAGGGGGAGGGTGGGAGTGAGTAAGTGCAAGTGTAGGTGTGTGTGTGAGGGGGGGGGGGGGTTTATGTACAATATGCAAGACTGAAAATAAATATGCAGATGCATTTTTTTTACAAAATGCAATGCAATTTTGACTGCTAAAATTCTTCCAATTCCTCCACAGGTTCTTTTGCGGCCTCTTCAGCGAAAGTTTCCAACTTCACGCCTCCATGAGGATCACGCGTCCTCGATCACCATGGGCCCTGCCACAAAAGATAAACGTTTAGACTACTCCGAAAATTTAAATCAGCAAATATGATGCAAACAGATGATGCATGAAACGAGGACCTAAAATTTGAAATTATTCAACAAAAGATCAAAATTCAAAAATCAAGCAAAGCCATATCCCCGGCAACGGCGCCATTTGATGATCGTCAAATTCGCCTCTATAATAATGGAAAATTATGTTGTAGTACAAGAGGTGAATTTGGTTCAGCAAAAACCACGATCTTTGAATATCGTGGAATATTTTAACTTGACAAGTCTACCAAGGTCGAACACAGGGACACGGCTGCCTAATGTGTGTATTGAATTTTGATTCATGAAGGCACACTGTCAATTAATTTTCATTTCAGGTCCTCATGCAATTTATGCTAATTACAAAGTACTGCGAAGATGCATGCATTTTTTTATCGATTTTTATGCAATTGTAGAGATGCATGAGCAAATATGCAAGAGAAATGATGCACAGATTAAACACTACAATTATACCCTAAAAATGATGAGCAACACAATATAAAATGAAGTCAGTGTCAATTTAATCACAATAAAAAAGTGGTCATCCAATCAAAGCAAAACAAGGAGAGCAGGGTCTTAATTTCCACATAAAAATTCACTTTAATTAAGACAGTGGAATGAGACAATTAAGTATGCTAAAATGTAGAGGACAAAATAAGGATCAAAACGACACTAAAATCATGCAATTTGGACCTACGATGCTCAAGTTATGCTAGAAACAGTGCAAGGGCATACTTATAATAAAAATGCAGTAAAAATAAATGGTAAATATTGCATTTAGATCCCTGAAAGGACCTAAATGCAATTAATGAAAACCGCCTGGGCCCATTTGCAATTTGTCCATTTGCGCACAGGGGCCTAATTGTAATTTCCAAAAATCTGGAGGGCTTCCCTGTAAATTACCCAGGCACGCACGTGAGGCACGTGCTTGGGGACCAAAGTGTAATACCATAAAATCGTCGGGTCTATCATGCAATTTACCCAGCCATCACGTGCAAGGCACGCGAGGGCTAGGCTTGGGTCAGACCCTGTGGCTCGGGCCACGTGGCTGCTGTGGGAGGCTTGGATCTGGTTCGGATGAATCTGCGCCTGCTGGTTCAGAATTAGGCTTGGATATCCACGTGGCTACATCAGAACCGTCCGATCAGGAGGATCGGACGGTGCTTGTACTTCGTGCTCCTCTGCAGGTCACCAGAGAAGGCGGGGCTCCAGCGACCTGCCAATAGCTCCGCCTAGCCTCAAGGAGTCGTCTGAAGGTCGAGGAAGATAGCTGGCCTTCTAGCGGAGATCCCTGAGCAGGCGCGGAGCTCCGAAGGTGTCTGGAGCTGCTCGGCGAAGCACTATCGTAGGAGGAGGAGAGCTTAAAGGTGCTCCGACATGAGGTCCGGCTATTGAAGATACCTGCAAGGGTCAGTGATAGCCGAAGCGTGCGGACGTGATTTGTGAAGTGCGTGAAGTGAAATGGGAGCCGGCGAAGG
Organism: Ottelia alismoides; assembly: GCA_037367405.1. Lineage (NCBI taxonomy): Eukaryota > Viridiplantae > Streptophyta > Magnoliopsida > Alismatales > Hydrocharitaceae > Ottelia > Ottelia alismoides. The sequence continues at coordinate 25,186 of JAZKJV010011398.1, read as the reverse complement.
TGGAGAAGGTGGTGGCTCAGGCGAGTCCTCCACCGTGGGGACGGAGGAGTGGAGTCGGAGCGCGGTGGGGTTCTGACGAAAGGGGATGGAAGCGCGAAGGTGGCTGATGGATGGTGAAGCTAAGGAGATGGTCAAACGGAGGTGGAGGTGATTGTAGGAAGCGGAGTAAATAGGAGAAAATTAAAAGAAAACATCACCTCGCCGGAGTGAGGTGTTGGCGGAGGAGGCGGCCTGGGATTGAGCATCGTAGGTGCTCGGGGTCGTCGCCCTGGCTGGTCAGCCTTGTCCAGCGAGCTCGGTGGACGTCATAGACGCCCAATACGCGGCGGAGAAGCCGCGGGTCGACACCGGACCCAATCCATGATCGCCTTGACATTCCGCCCCTCCGCTGTCACCAGAGGGGAGAAGGAAGCCAGGAGAAGGCCTAATAGTGGTGGACATCGGCTCAGGTGGACGGAGGGTAGCTTAAATAGGTGGCGGAGGCTGACGGTTATGGTGGCTGGCGAGGCATTTTTGAACGAGGGTTTAATGGTGATGGAGTGATGGCGAGGGTTGTTGATGGTGGCGCGAGGATGGCGGAGGGAAGGGGTACGCGGGGCGACCGTTAGGAGTAGGAGGAGATGGCTGGAGCGCCTTCCAAAATAGGAAGGGGCGGTGGTTTCTCGCGATATAACGGCTGGAGAAGGGGGTGTCTGAGGTGGAAGATGATGGCGAGCCGTTGGATCTTGCGATCCCACGGCCAAGATACGAGCGCGGGCTGAGGGATAGGATGAGATCCAAAGATCTGATCCAACGGTGTAGACTTATGTGCTAATAGAGGGGTAGGATGCGGATTTGAGATAGATCCAACAGCCTAGGGAGAATGTGGTACGTGGATCGCTATGGATCGTTGGATGAGCGTGGGATCGGGCGGCTATAGTGAGTGAGTGACTTGGAGGGATGACAGTCGTCGGATCACACGGAGATCGAACAGTTGTAGATAAGGCGCTGGTGAGCGGCTGATATCAGATCTGGAATTAGATCTGACGGTTGACGATGGAGCGGTGATGGACGGTAAGGATCAAGGCGGGTCGAAGTGGATCGGACGACCCAGATGGGCACCGAGTGTCTCTAGGGGAAGCGGGCCACGTGGACGGCCCAGAGGGCGCCACGTGGCCCAATCAGAAAATTCAAGACTGAAAATGCGAAGATAAATACAAAAGAATTAGTTAGAGGCGAAATTAGGAAAAAGTCAAAACATGAAATTTGCTCGTCTCGTCGAGATCTAAAACTTTCAATATGGTCAAAAAGCCAAAAGAGGTCATTTGTACAAAACGTATTTTGGGTATATTTTTAAAGGAATAAAAAACACCAATTTTGTGATTTTGAGTTTTTTTTTGTATTTTTTAGTGTTTTTAATGGTCAGTGATTTATAGACAATTTTTCTACCTAATTTTTAGGGGTTTTTTAGTGAATGATAAAACGAGAGAATAAAGAGTAAAACGAAAGGATATACAAGAGGAGTGGATGTACAAAGGTCAAGAAGGTTGAAAACAAACCTTCTTGCGGGACCGCTGGGGTATGGATTTGACAAGGTGTAGGTCGATATTGGGATCATCATTACATATAAACTGAGTAGGATCGACCAAGAATGTATCCTCAGCAGTTTTAGATTGTGCAGGCCTAAACCGATCAGTGGAAGTAGTATGGTCATGTCTGGCCTGGGAAGTCTCACAATTATCAAAGTAAAATGGCTCGAAATCATTATCACAAAAAGTAGGATCAATTTCAGTCTGGCGAGCCTCTACCGGATCATCATCTTTATCAAACGGCCCAAATTCCTTTATAAAATTAATCAAATCAAATTTGGTCTGATCGGTCTCATCTAAATTAGGGTGAATAGGAATGGACTCATCAGTGAAAGTAGTCGAATCATGTCCGTCATGTCTAGTCTCAGAATCTGCCTTCCGCTCTAGGGTGTCTATCGTGTAAATTCTACGGATGTCATCAATGAATCTCCACATACCAGAAGAGGGAACTCCAAGGTCTATGCTTTCCGAGTCTTCCTCCTTGAAGAGGAATTCCTGGGTTTCATTATCATCCAACATATAACAAGAATCTCTGATATTATCATCGAGGTCAAATTCCTTGGGGTTGGCTAACACGGGCAGGCTCTCATGGGATGCTGGTCTCTGATCAGTAGTGGGTGTAGTGATCAACGCATCGCTCCCTACGTTGGAATGGAAATGAATCTCTCCTGAACGATAATCAATAACGGCTCTCGCAGAGGCGAGGAAAGGTCGTCCTAGGATGATTGGAGGATGCTCCACAGGGGTGGAGGTCTCCATGGGCATTATAACAAAATCTGAAGTAAAATTCATGCTCTGAATGAGAATGACAGTGTTTTCTAGAATACCCTTCGGCCTCTTGATAGATCCATCAGCAAATTGAACTATCATCCTAGTTTTCTTGAGAGGCCCAAGATGAAGAGACTGTACCATAGAGTAGGGTATTATATTGATTGATGAACCGCCACCAAGGAGAGTGTTATCACAAGAATAGTCAGATATGGAGCAACTCACAAGAGGTGTGGCCGTGTTCCCTTTCTTAAAATACGGACGGTGAGAGATGGCGTAGGCAGTGGCCATGGTCAAGATGTGACGCTCAGATCTTCTCCTTCGCTTTCTCTTCTTGTGTTGAGGAATAGATAAATCTGTCACGACCCGTTGAAGTGGATCTTTAATGATCTCATGAAGGGTGGCTACAACTTCAGGTTCAGTCAACATTTTTTTGAATTTTTGAACCTCATCCATACAAGGGAGGAGGTCGGAATCATCATTTACATGAGGATTACCAAGAGCAGTATGTATAATGGAATCCTCGTGGTTAAGATCGGGACATGTGGTGGATATATGTGTGGATAAATGATTGGGCATTTGGGTCCTCTCCTCACAAAATGAATCAACAATGTGTCTCCCAGAATCTTTTTGGATTTTTAAAATTTTCTCATATTTTGTATTTTGGGCGATTGTAAGCTCTCATGATTATCCTCAAGTGGATCCATACCTCAAACAGTGGAGCAACGTTCTGGATCATATTTATGTTAAATAGATTGCTAATCTTCGAATTCATATGCTCCATCATCTGGTTCAATGTCTTAAGTGTGGAAATCATGAAAGGTGACTCCAAAATCCCAGAATCGGGTGGGTTAAATGAGGGTGGGTGAAAATCAAAGTCCTCTGATTCCTGAAATAATGGGTTAGGCGGATATGCACAAAAATCAGGAGGAAAGTCCTCCTGGAAAAAGGAAGGTGGATCGTCTGAAGAGTACGAGGTATCCGCGAAGATCGGATTAAAATAACTCTAGTCGGCCATCTCCGAAATAAAAGACGGGATCAGAAGAGCACGAGGGTCAAGTCAAAAGATATGGAGAAAAAGGCGCAAATGCACAAAAGGATCTAGCAAGCACACAAGCAATCAAACACAATACAAACCCCCAGTTCACCAACTCAACTCAATGTGAAGACCGTGAAGGTTCGATCAATTATCTTGTCAATTTTAGAGTTTGGTGATAATACAATTTATCAGAGCGGTTAAAGCGAGTTGTTAGGAACCCAATGCTCTCAAGAGACAGGCCTAATCCCAAAGTTAGATCTTTCCCAGCCAGTATGAATTGCGGACCATTTACTGGCTACCTGATCAATTCAATATGTTAAGGACGTCACGGGCCGCTTTACCGGCTACCGGAGAGATCCTCATTGGAGAACGATTAACCCAAGATAGTAGTCTGAAAAGAGTTCGGGCGTGGCTCTATCCTAGTGTGCGGGTCGCTCTCTCGCTCATTCAAACCAAACAATTATGGGGTTACTCTCCCCAAAATAATGATTTTTCCTTGTATTTTTTTAGGATCGAGTTTTCTTTAGCAGTCCCGATTTTAGGCAGTTATCACTTAGTTAAAATATATTCAACGAATCGCCTACCGAGTGTCCAATTTCTTTTTTAACTTACGTGAGTGAAAACAAGGAAGGAGATCAGAAATGCCAATGCGCGATTAAAGACAATGATGCATGCAGGGGGTTAGAGATGCGTACCTTGTCGCCAGCACTCTACATGCATGTGATCCGCGCATAATTGAAATAACTTTTCTATATGCAAATGCAAGTGAACCCTCCTAGATGATAGCTTCTATTAACGGGCAAGAACAAGTTAATTTGACTAAGTCCAAATTACGCTCTACTCTATAGGTACAGAAATTTATTATTTATGGTGTTTGGACCTAATTAATTACCTTTCTTAAGCAAATTAATTAAAGCAATCAAGAGGTAGCTCACGGAATCCACGGGAAACAAAGAAAAATAAGGCGATGAAAACAAAATCGATGAGGTCCCCCAAGTGCATTGGCACTCGGTGAAACAGACCCCGCAATAAATGAATGTCCTTTTACAAAGCTCAAATGAAAAAGAAAAACTCTCTCTCTCTCTCGTCTCCTTCACTTCTTCTTCTCCTCTTCTCATGCTATCATGCGGTTTGGTGAAGAATCAAGCCGCCTCCCACGTCGCCTGGGTGCTTCGGCTCTCCTAAGATCGCCTCCTTAGCTCCGTGGGCCCTCGTAAGAAAAAGAAGAGAGAATGTGTAAGAAATACAATTATCAAATATGAGAAAAATGAAACAAATGCAGTGATATGAACAATGGAATAATGTGGCAAATTGTAAACAGATATTTACAACCAAGAATAGCAGGTCAAAAGAGAAACCTAACTACCCTCGTCGTGCCTCCCTGGTAACGGCGCCATTTTGTTGTACGTGGAAAATTTGAATTTTTTTATTTTTTATTTTATATCCCCGGCAACAACATCATTTTGTTGAGCACGATTTTCTAGATGATTGGATAAAATATTAATTAATGGTAAACAAGTCGGTCGTTATTATCCCCAAAATCCCGTGACAAACAAATACATAAATATTTTTTTATTATTGCCACTTATTAACCTGTGTAGCGGACAGGGTCGAACTCAGGGAGGTTACAAATCTCGAGAGTTATTCAATTAATCGAAAATCATTTAAGAGAAAACAAGAATCTCAAAGGCCAACTATCCTTGGTTTTGTGATTTTTTTTAATTTTTTTAATTTTTTTATTTCTATTTTTTTTATATTTTCTGATTTTTAATTTTTTTATTTTGATTTTGTAATTTTTTTAATTTTCAAAAATAACATGAAGCAGTATTTCCAAGATCAAAAATACGCACACCAACTCTGTTTGTAATTTTTCAATTAATCAAAAATACTCAGAAAAATTAAGAGAAAATATTTTTGGGTTTTTAAAGTTTTGAAATATTTTTGAGAATTTTTGTGGAATTTTCGAATGTTTTTGTATTTTTTTTAAAATCAAACAGTGAGAAAATGTAAAAATGTGCACAACCTGGAGTTATTTGCAACTTAAAAATAATTTAAATACCCAAAACACCTGATAATTATTTTTAAGACAAACTACAAGCAATTATCTACAAACAGAAACTGAAATATTTATTTTTGGATTTTTGTAGAATTTTCTGTGATTTTTATAAGATTTTTGATGTTTTCAATTTTTTGGGTTTTATAAATAAATAATGCGTGAAAATTGATCATAAATTAAAAGACAATGAATAAAACAACCCCTAATTTTTTTTGGAAATTTTAGAGTTTTTTTTGACTTTTTATGAATTTGTGGATTTTAGGAAGACAAAAAGGCACCGTTTTTTTATTTTTTTAAAAAATATCAAGTATCCTCAAAAAGTTATGAAAATTTTATACCATGTTCAAATGCATAGCAGGAGCTTACCCAAATTTTTATAAAATTTGTAGAGCATGAAAACATTTATTTAATCACAATGATCAAGCAAATTCAATGTCTGGAATTTACATGGTCTAAATTGCATATATGGAAAAGTTCTGGACTGAATAATAAAAGCATAAACTTGTAGGAGGAAATGTTAAATTTACCCAAATTATCACATGATGCGCGCATGCTCTTCTGAAGGCAGGGACTATTTTTCAAATTTTGTAAACTCCTAAGGGTGTTTACATAATTTGCCCATTTTTTAACTTCAAAACCCTAGAGGGTTCTCTTCTTTCGTTCTTGACAAAGGGTCAAGCAAAAGTCACTTGGAGGGGCTGCCGCCCCTTGCTTCTTCTCTACGCAAGGGGCTGCACAAGGGAGGCGTCGGCGGAGAACAGGCGAGGTGCTGAGGCTAAGGCACGTAGCTGGTCGGCGGAGTTCGGCGTCAAGGCAGCGGGAGTCAACGGCGGCGTGGTGATGGAGGGGCCGGACATGCGCGACCGCTCGTGCGATGGAGATGCGAGGCAGGGGGTTGCGCTTCCCTATAAGGCAACGCGAGGCAAACGGGCCATGCACGACGGCGCTGGAGAGGTGGCCGGAGATCGACGTCGCTGCCCACGTACGGAGGGGAGTGGAGGAGGTCGAGCCGCACGCGTGGGCATGGATCGACGGTGGTGTTGCAGTTTCGCCCACAGCTTGAAGGCGGAGGAACGACGGCGCGGGACCGCGTACGGGCCGCGTGACGGAGGTAGGTGGAGGGACCGGTGGCTATGGGCTGCTGGAGGCGGCTGGATGAGCAGGGGGACAACGGTGCCTAGAAGGCGGCCATCCCCTTTTTTTGTTGTTGTTTTTTTTATAATTTTTTTTGTAATTCTTTTATTGGTTGAATGTAAACAGAAATAAATAAAAATTATTATTATTTTTTTTGTAAATCCGAAAAACAGGAATAAAAAAGGGATATAGAAATTCCTTTTTTTATTTTTTATCTTTTTTTTGTTTTTTAATGATCCTGCAAAATAAATGTTAGAGAAAAAGAAATAATTTTTTTATTTTTTATTTATTTACAAATCGGAAAATGAAAGGGGATCCGTAGAAAAATGGAAGAATCGAATCCGATCTCCGGCCATCGTACGCGGTCGGAGTTGAGAGATTGTGGACGATAGAAATAGAACGTGGAGAGATCAAGAAAGTGAGATGAAAATGCGGAATCGGAAACGGATCAAATCGAGATGGATTTTTTAAGATATAGAGAAATAAAATGACGATGGAATTAAAAATCAATGAGATAGACTACGACTAAACTAAGATAAAATACGAGAAAAATGTGGATCTCACCTTAGGAGCAGAAATGGACCATGATCGCCTCGACAAGGCCGACTCGTTGTCACCGGACGGCTCGGAGGCTAGGCACAATTCTCGACGAAATTTTCTCTCGGAGATCAGGCTCCTCTCTCTAAAGATTGATCAAGTTGAAATGAGGGAGAAGGAGCCATATAAATAGAAAAAATAGAATGAAGTTTGAATTTTTGAATTTTTTTGGATAAAGTGAGATGAAAATTGAAATGAATTTTTGAATTTTTTTGGTGAAAGAGAAATGAAAATTGAAATGAATTTTTGAATTTTTTTGGTGAAAGAAATAAGAGAGATGAAATTTGAAAAGAGGTAAAGATAAAAAGAGATAAAAGTATTTACACCATTATCTTTTTTTTGAATTTTCATCACTTTGTTTATTTGAATTAAAAAATGTTATTTTTTTCACGGTGTTTAATTCAAAATAGCAACTATATACATGTACTATATACATATATGACAGTATATACAAGGGTAAATGAGGAAATTAGCCTTTGTTGTTTTAAAAAAATTATTTTTAATTTTAAATAATTAGTAAGAATAATTTACAAATATATACAAATACAATATTTACAAAATACATAGGAAAATTGCACAAACCACCCCAGAAAACTGACTTTTTAACCGTAACTCCAAAAATTATGAAAATACGACCATTTTAAAGATAATTTAATTTAGAAACCAATAGAAGTGAGATTGTTTCAATTTGAGCTCATATGGAGCCGGAATTGGTCTTTCAATTAGTGCTTAGGGGCTTTTTCCAAGTATGGCTACTTTTATTCTGTACATGATTTAATTGTGCAATCATTTTTATTAATTAGAACACATTTTTATTTACAACTTTGGTTTTGAACATTATTTGATTTAAGGTCAATTAAAGCACAAATAAATTAGTGTTAGTTTGATACATATATATATACAAAATAAGTGAGAAGTATTTACAACAACACGCACACAAGTTTTTTGGATTTTCTGCTTAAGGACCCTATCTCTCCCTACTTTATTCCCGGTCGATCATGTCAAGTCTTGACCTTTTCTCGGGGTTTGGGTCAGCTTGTATCTATTACATATATACAGTCTTCCATTTTTTAATTTTCTTTTCTTTATTTCTCCTTTCTTTCTTTCTTTATTTATTTTAGGTTAAAATTAGTAAGAAGTGTACAATATTTACTTACAGATGCAAGTTAGTTAGAATATGGAGTTAGTGTTTTATGCAGGTGTTTTATAAGGGATTTTAAGCTAAAATAAATGAATAAAGATGACGAATCGCAGATTCATCAATGGTATATCTTCAAATATTTTCATAATTATGGGAAAATACACATGTGTAAATCAAAGAACTTTGTAAGGTTAGATTTGCAAATTCAATTCTTTAGATTATAGGTGATGAGTCACTTATCAGTTAAGATAATCAATGCTTGTTGTAGCACGGGCTAATCAGCAATCAACAATACCAAGTCAAAGATCTCCGCGAGGAGGACTCGGCTTAAATTTATAACCCAGACAAGTCCAAGGTCAAACACAGGAACATGAGTCTTTAATTTAACCTATGTATCAAATATCTATTAGAGAAATTTCTAGGGCTATCTTGGTCAAGCAAGATGCAACAAATATAATGCATGTAATTTTCAAATCATTTTATGCTTTTATATTACATGGGAAAATTATGTTGCAATGCAACACAAATTAAATGCACAAATACAAACAATGCTCCTTATTCAATTATATAACTTACAAAATCAATTAATATTTAATGAATAATCAAGATGTTCAAGGATGTGATTCAACCAAGCATAATTTAATTTTTAGGCAAATATAACGTTGAATAGACAATTTATGCTCTCTGAATAACTAAGTGTGTATGATAGGTCAAATAAGGAAACTAAATGCATGAAATGAAAAGGCATAAAATAAGCTTTAAAACAACACTGATTTCATTAAAATTGGATATTAGGTTCACAAGATATTAAACAAACATCACATGGGCATATATACAATAAAATCTATAAAGTTTTATTACAAACAAGTCCAAAATGGACTAAATTGTAATTACAGAAAGTTGCTAAGGTTTAAATTCATCAGGCACGGAGGGCTTATTTGTAATTTGAAGAAGTCGATGGGGGTAATGATGCAAATTTTCTATCTCACGTGTGCACAACACATGACGTTTGGACCGAAATGTAATTATGCAAAGAAATAGGGTCTTCTCTACAAAAGTTGCCACCTCGTGTGTAGAAAGCACGTGATCGATCAAGTTCGGGTGCAATGTAGGGTCGGGTGATGTGTCATTGTGGGATCCTTCATCACAAGCTCGGATGCCCGAATCGAAGGGAGCAAAGCGGTGCTTTGGGTGGAGAGCTTGGTGCAAGATCAACTGTCGGATCTTGCCCAATTTGGGCTTATCTCCGACAGCTGCTCGTTATAGGTCTCCTTCTTCTACCTCCGCAGGCGGTGGCGAAGGCGGGGCTCCAGCAAGGGCATGCTCCTCTTCCCTTTGTTGTCTGAAGCTCCTGATGGATGAGGGAGGTACCCATATCCTTAAAAATATGTTGATTATGAGGGTTGAGGAAGATTGGAACTCCGTGGTTGTGAAGCGAAATCAGAGGAAAAGTTTGAGGTTGAAGAGCTCTCAGCCTCTTCGATCAATGATATGCTCATCTACTTGCAGGTGTTAGAAAAAAAAGAACACGTACAAACAAGGGTTCCGAGATCGAAATGAGATGGAATAGAGGGCTTAAATAGATGGAGGAATGAAGCCCTGACTGGGTTCCTCTTCCTTGCAGGAAGAAAAATGGGTTGAAATGAGTACACACATGGGGAAACGTAGGGATTAGTTGGAGATGCACTCGTAAATGATGGAATCAATGCAAAAGTTTTTGAGGTTTCAGATAGTAAAATGATGAAGAAATTAAGATGGAATAAAAAGGAAAAACACGAAGAAAATCTAAGATCATAATCCTACCCGGAATGGAAGTAAGAATGGCGATGAATCTTGGCCAGAATCGAAGCTTAGGAGCTTCAGGTCATCGCTTCAAATATCTGGCTAAGAGACCAAGCTTGAGCAGCTCGCTAATGGAGGTCTACAACAAGGTGTAGACGCCTTGGATCTCATTGAGATTTGTCCTCTGTCATCGCTCACTCTCTCACTAGTTTCTTTGCACAGGAAGGTAGAAGGGCTGGGAGGCTTCTCGTTAATGGTGGATCACAATTAATGGAGGTAGAGTTGGACATAAGAGCCCACAGTGAGTCATTATGCAATAAATGTTACTGCAAATATCATTCTTTGAACAGAAATGAAGAATAAATAATTTACATAATAGGTCCCTTAGTACAATTAGGGTTATGTATGATAGCCATTTTAATGATCATACAGTTGTTGATTCAATTGTTTAATCATAGAGGCTGGTGCTTGGATGAATATCTAAAGAGTTAGATTGAAGACTCATTAAGCATCGTCAAATGATTATTAAGAGAGGATCTCAAGCCTGAGAAGGAGATGGCAATCATTTCTCTAAAGCTTGATATCTGACCGACCTCTTTGTTGGACATGCGAGCCCACAGCGAGCCATTATGCAATAAATGTTATTGCGAATACCATTCCCTGATCTGAAATGAAGAATAAATAATTTGCATAATAGGTCCCTTAGTACAATTAGGGTTATGTACCATGGCTATCTTAATAATCATACAGCTGTTGATTCAATAATTGAATCATAGAGGCTGGTGCTTGGATGAATATCTAAAGGGTTAGATTGAGGACTCATCAAGCATCGTCAAATGATTATTAAGATGTGATCTCCAGCCTAAGTAGGAGATGGCAATCCTTTCTCACATAGGCTAATATCTGACCGACCTCTTGATGCAGGTCCTCTGCATAGGAATAGAGATTCGGAGGTGTCAGATTAGTTAGGTCAAAGAGTTGACGTTACGAGATCGAGATAATCAAAGTCCTATATCGTATGCTGTCACGATACAGGCACACATCCTCTGACCAGAGACAGATGTGTTACTATATGTATGAGTATGTACATTTGGCAGACCAATAGGTTGATGACTTAACCAAGGTCTATACACCAGCACGCTGGTGTGCATATAAGGGCATATGAGTAATACGATCTCTCAAAGGGATCATACAGGTTCAGTTATTGAACCGGAAGACATGAGCTCACTCATGAGATATTGGGAAGAATCAAATTCCGTGCAAGGTCATCTCGCTTTGGAAGCTTGACTGAATTTGTAGGTTTGATATATACTTTTGGAAAGTATATGATCAAGACCTAGGTATGATATATACTTTTGGAAAGTATATGATCGATACCAACTTCCAATTATCAAATGAGAAACTTACTGATAAAACCTTGAAGTAGACAGTATAAAGTTGATCTAATACTTCGGGTTTATTCTGAGTCTTCCAGTATGCAGGATGTACAAGTGTTGGGAATACCTGAGGGTGATGTGATCATAAATGGTTGTATAACCATGACGCTTCCATTCCTAGGGAGTGATGAAACAGGTCTGGATTTTAGTGACTCCTCTCAGTAGAGAAGTAATCTGATCTTGGTCCAAATGTTGGACATTGATCTGAATGTGATTCAGATGCAATGAGAAGATTAGATTTGCGGTCTTGATTTAATCAAGCATCTATGGGAGGTCCGAAATCTGAATTTGAGATGTGATCTCAATATCCAAGTCACTATACGTGGAACAATACAATTGCCATGTTCTTATCTCCAAGTATCTATGGAGAAAGCGCATTATCCTTGAAAGAGTTCATTGTATAATTTCATTGTCGATATGTGTATCCGAGCATTGAGAAAATTGATAATTAAATGTGATTTAATTATCATGGATAATATGAATTTGATTCATATTATAAGGAGAGATATCTAAGATAATTAAAAAAGATTTAATTATAAAAAAGATGTGAATAATGTGAATGTGATTCATGTTATTTGAGCACATGAGAAAAGGAGATCCAAGATGATTAAATGTGATTTAATTATCATGGATATTAATAATGTAGATAGCATTATCCATATTAATCACATATATTATAAATGTGATTTATAATATATTAAAGAGAGCATATTGTGATTTATATTTGTTGAGTAATTATTAATGTGAATTGTATTCACATTGAATGATTAATTGAAAAATATAATTATATTTAGTTTTGGGTTGTGAATGAGATTCGCATAATTTCAATGGCATGGTTGATATTTTCCATACGATAATTTAGAATTATTTTTTGGTGAAAATATTATCGACAAGAGATGATGATATATCATGAGATAATGAGATCTCATGATAATTAGAAGAGATGGACCAAGTCCACCAATGAGAAGTTGACGGCTACAACTCTCCATGAGGAGAAGAGTAGCCGTCCCCTCTTTTAAGGAGATTGGTTTATTCTCTTCATTATCTTTTCTCTTATCAAAGATGATTTAATTTGAAATTAATTTTTTTGATTTATCAATGAAAAATAATTTAAATTAAATCATTAGTTGTTGTGTTTTTACAACAACATCTTAGCCTTTGAAAGAAACACAAATCAATCTCAACCATTGATTGTGTGTTGTCCATGGATTGGGATCCATGGACTCCCAAAATCCTATATAAGAAGAGACACCCCTTGCTCTTCAAGAGACATATCAATGAATGCTCTCTCTATCTCTCTTCTCTCTACACACCCACTCTCTCTATCTCTCATGTGGTCGTCCATCATGGATGCCCTAGAGAGATCCTCCATCGTCGCAGCGTCTATGTTGCCCAATCGTTTTCTCGTGGATCTATGTCTACTTCGGTGTGCCTTGCTCGTGAAGAAGACGTCGTATACCGTTTGTCGACATCAGGAAATCCGTGACTTGGATCATCAACATGGATTGCGAGAAGCACGCGTCTAATCCACACGCTCGCAAGCGTCTCCTTCGTCAGATCAGACTTGAGACAGGAGGTCTCTTTGTTTAGAGACTCAATCGCAACCATGCTTCAAGAGGTAATACTATTACTTGTTTGTGGTTTAGACGAAACGATCCGAGAAGTGTTATTGGGTCATGTGGTTTCGTCACATAGAAAATTTTAATTTCCGTTGCATCGAGCAACTAGTGTGACTAGTCGCTCCCGATCGTATACGATGCGATCCTCACGCTTCCGTGATGTGCTTGAGGATTTTCCCCGTATCCTTCAAGTGGTATCAGAGCTAAGTTTATCGAAGGTTTTGGATATGGTCCATGAACCTACAAAAATTTGGGCACGTTTGGATTCGTGAAGATGTTAGCATTTCAATTTTCGCAGCCCTGTCTTGTGATAAAATTTCGGCCCTGTTTAAAAGGTTAAACATGAAATTTTAAATTAGATAATGTTCCTCATTATTTAAGAAAACAGTAGGATTTGAGTTTGCGTAATTTGGATTCCGTTTGCTCAAGATATGATCATTTTATTGACCATATGTCCACTGATTCGAGGATGGGATTAGAGACGTAATTAAGATGTTAACTACGATTTTAGAACACCTGGAAATACGTGTTTATCATATGATTTCATTTTTAAACCACTTTATCAATCTTTGGAATTTGATTTTGCTTAATTTGGATTTAAAATGAATGAGATATGCTATTTTTAGTTAGTGAGGGTCACTGCTGGAAAATGCATCACTATCCAAAATCTTGTGATTGTCATTTAAGAAATTGTGAAATTAATAGTTAATTTCCTGGAATAATTGTGGATAATATTTGATAAATATTAGAACAATAATTATTCCCTTAAATGACATTGCCTCAACCAATGAATGTTTAGATTAGATCTAGATCACCAATTGATTACTTGATACACTTTCATCAAACTTGTTACTTGAATAGGTTTTGGGAATTTGTCTAGCAAATTTCCTCATAATCAAAATAGTTTTGATTATTACTATATGGTATAATTTCGGTTGAAAGACCGATGATCATCTCAAGTACAAAGTGATTGACTCGACATTGTTTTTTTCCCGAGGCGGATATGGTGTCTAATCGGGGAGCGTTGGGGTAGCGGGTTGCATCGGTTGCGGTCTGTCCCACTCCCGTCGGTACTGGCCATGATAGCAGGTAGGGAACAAATGATGCCTGAGAGATCATGATGTATTTTTCTAATTATTAAAATTCAAATTAATACGTACTTTGAGATAATACTATATATTCAAGTAAAATCAAGTTTGTTGATTGAATTGGATTGATAATTAATTTAATGTGATTAAATTAATTATATCTAATTAAAAGCACTCTATTATGAATAGATGTGTATTTCCCTTGGAAGAATTAATCGTAATGAATATGATTCATATTGATTAATTAGAATTTGAATATGATATGGAGGATCACATAAGTGACATCCATGGTCTCCCGTCAAGGCGAAGGGTTTTGTTGCCAGATATTGTATGTAGGAGACGCATGTTCGAAGTGACTTCTCCTGCATACAATCCATTTGGATCGGGCTCTTTTCTTCTCGAAAGAGTAAGGCTGTATACGTAGTGACCCCAATATCGCGTCCTCATATTATTGGGGCGATATTGGATTGCGTATAGCGAGTATTAAGCCTGTTGACGGTTGGTTCAATTAATGACGGGTCAACATCACCTTAGGGGTGGTGGGCCCGGGTGTTAAAGACCGAAATGGGAGATGCAAGTTGGACTTGCAAGGTGGAATGTGTTCCCGCTTCTTTTTATCCGAGTTGCAAGTTCTCATATTATTGGGATGTAACAAAGATAAGGAAGGAGATCCCAGATCTTGCTTGAGATATAATGGTAAGTATATCTCTTACATTGAAAGTAATTAAGGCAATGGACTTTCAGTGTTGACAAGGCATGACAACTTTGATATAAAATTTCCTAAATTAAAGTAAAATATGTATATATAATATATATATATATACTTATGCAAATTTCTTATTTCAGATAGTCCTTCATTAAACACACTCAATGTTATATTCAATAACAAGTAAAATATCATGGATTGGACTCATGATCCAGATATTGTACTTGCAGTTGGACATATATTGTATGTGGTTGCAATGTGTAAGTTTCCTCATAGTAATGAGGAATGACAATTAAATAGATAATAGATCTACAACCCTAGGGTTTGTATGTCTCTATAGTCTTGATCTTTCATCGAGTGTGTTTTGGAAGTGACATGTCGATGGTGATCGTAATTGTTGAATAATCCTTATAAAATCTAAGAAGATATTCTGGCGTACATATGTGCTCTTGACATTTATCATGAATGACATGGTTCACTGCATCATGCAGAATGGTAGCTCTGTAAGAGATGATGTATTCAAAATATTTGAATACCTACCTGAACCAATGTTTTTAAGAGTCTAGATGGATGTAGAAATAATGAGTGTCATCATTCTACTGTCTATACTCTAGTCATTCATGAAGCTTCATAATATTCATATTGTATGAATTTAATGAAGTATGTATAAATGTTGAAATGCTCTTACATTAAATTCTTTTTAATTTAACATAAGAGATCCTTTGTCTTGAGCAATGGTTGTTTATAGATGAAGAGAGCACAGTGGAAGCGTGGGTCGGACCCATGTGGGAAGGAAAGTCAAAAAGAGTTGACTTTATTTTTATGACTTCCATATGACATCCAAAGAGTTGGATGAATGCCTATACTGCAACAAGTTGATGTGTTTATAGTATGACTATCAAGTCTGTCTAGAATCCTTAGCGAAGGACTCAGATAGTACATCATAATAATCTATATCTACATTTGATCATTGAAATTAACTTGCTTATTTGATAAGATAAAGTCTAATAATTGTATCTCAATCTTCTAACAACACTTGCAATGTGTTGCACATGTTTTAGAAGACTGGAGAATTTGATCTCCAGGTTTAATAGTCATCTACATGGATTTCGATGCAATTGTTGCAACAATCTCTATTGGATAGATGAACTTCATATTTTCAGTGGGAGAGCCTTAGTCTAAGAGAATGTCTCTATGACCTAGATACAAGAATACATTCATACTTTATTTCTAAATGTTGGAAATAGACATGAATTCTGGAATAAACCTATCATAAAGAGTTATGATGGATATATTTCAGATAGTAATCTGGCATCTAGTGGACTCTACTAAATTAGAAATTTAATGAATGATTCATTAAGATTTCTAATACTGAAAGTTAAACCTTATAAGATCAATAGAAAGATAAAGATCATTTGACAATGATTTAGCATCAAGTTTTGGACATGTCTATTGATTTGATCAATATACTAGTAAGATATGAAACTTTAGAATGTCTAAAATTTCAAATCTTACTTACTTGTGAATATTGTATTCAAAGTAAAATGTCCAATACACCCTTCTCCGGGAATGATGTTAGATGTCAAGGTATTCAAGATCTCATACATATTGATGTATGCGGATCGTCTATATCATAGTAAACATTATGGATATGTGATGCCTATTGATGATTATGTATGATATGAGATTTCTTCTCTTCACCTAAGAAGCCTTTGAAGTGTTCAAAGATTTCACAATTTTGGTTTGAAACCAAAATTTGAAGAAAGATGAAATGAATTTGATCTAACCTAGGTAGCTTGTACCTGTTAGATAAACTCAAAGAAACCTTATGGAGATATGAATATCATTTCTATCTCACTCCTCCTGATAAACCTAAACTCAACAGAGTTGTAGGGAGATACAATTGGATCATGTGTGACATGATTTGATCAATGATAAATTTCAGCATAATTTCCTCTTAGTTTCCAGGTATATATGTAGTAGAGACTACATTATACATCCTTAATAAGATTCCATTCAAGTAAGCTGGAATTGAGCACTAGAGAGTGCTGCTTCATTAGGAAAATAAAGGATGGTATTGGATACCTACTTTACGACCCTGAGATTCTTAAAAGATCTCATCTCTGAGAATGCGATTCTTAGAGGATGACTCTCTTGAGAATCAAGATAAAAATGAAGTAAAAGGAACTCATTTAATCTTGAGATAATAATGAGGCTCCTGAAATCGGAAACTAAAAGGATAATTAAAGATGAAGCACTAATACCTCTTCAAATGAGTTTGAGGATGTATTCCATGTGTCAGTTAAGTTTGACAATGATCGGACTTCATGTGATGAAGCTCCTGAGGATCATGACATGGAAAGATGGATGTTAGCAATAAAAGTCTAAGGTAGACTTCATATACAAGTGTTGTATATGGACCCTCGAGGATCCACCTATAAGGGTTAGACCCATTAAGGTGTAAACGGATCTTCAAGAAAAAGAGGGAACATGGTGAGAAGGTAGAAACCTTCAAAGCACGACTTGTAGCCATGAGCTACACACCGAAGAGAAGACATCGCTTGCGATGAAACTTGCTCTTCAGTGATCATGCTTAGACCCATCAGAATATTGCTATAGCTGCACAACTTGACTTTGACATCTTCGAGATGGAAGTCAAGATTGCATTCCTCTATGAATGCCTCTCCAAGGATATTCATAAGTCGTAGCCCAGGGCTTCATGGTTGAGGAAAGCAAGATGTGCAAGTTGAATAACTCCATCTATGGACTCAAATAAGCTTCTTGTAGTTGGAACATAAAATTTGATGAAATTATAAATGTTATGATTTCAAATAGAATCTTGATGAACCGTGTGAAGCTTAGTGGGAATACCAATGTGTTCATCGTGCTAAATGTAGATAGTATCCTAATCATTTGGAATGATATAAGGATGATAATAAGTGTTTTATAGACTGGCTATTTCATATCTTGAAATGTGATTTCAAGGATAGCTCTTAGATCTTAGTTCTGAAGTTGTTCAGAAGCAAAGAGAAGAGGATATTGGGACTATCACATTTGTAGTACACCTTGGACATATTCCATTCTTAGAAATTCTAAGAAAGGCTTCCATCGCTTAAGATATAGTACTGACCTATCTAAAGGGATATCACCTCAAAGAGATGAGGAAGTGAATGCTAGAAATGCTTGCACTTGTGCATCAGTTACGAGAAGCTAAGTATATGCTAGATGTGTACAAAAGCCAGATATCTACCATGCAGTGGGAGTAGTAAAGTGTTGCTAATCCTACTATGGAGAGAAAACACTTGATTGCAGTAATACCAAAATCTTCATAGATGACAAGATTTTTTGAGATAGTGATCTCAAAGTCTTATCTTAAAAAACTTAAGATTTTATAGATAGAGATCCAAAAGGTCTTAACTCTAGATACAATAGGAGATAGAGATCTCCATGAATAAGGGTATTCTGATAAGGATTATGGAAATACTTGTTATGATAATTATTAAGTAGTAATGTCAAGGACATTATAACTAACAAGATTGAGTATTGGTTGCATGAGATGCAACTTTCTCATTAGATGCGAGCACTGTTACTCGGGATATGCAAGTGACGTAAAAGGACTTGGCATAGTCTTGCGCGAACAGAGTGACTGATCATCTTACCTATCTATTTTCTAAATAGCCCATGATTGTCACATGAGTGTGGGTTTAAATGATTAGCCCATTAATGGCTCTTTGGGCTATTGGGAGATTGTTGGACATGCAAGCCCACAGCGAGCCATTATGCTATAAATGTTATTGCGAATATCATTCCCTGATATGAAATGAAGAATAAATAATTTGCATAATAGGTTCCTTAGTACAATTAGGGTTATGTACCATGGCTATCTTAATAATCATACAGCTGTTGATTCAAATAATTAAATCATAGAGGCTGGTGCTTGGATGGATATCTAAAGGGTTAGATTGAGGACTCATCAAGTACCGTCAAATGATTTTTAAGATGTGATCTCCAGCCTGAGTAGGAGATGGCAATCCTTTCTCACATAGGCTGATATCTGACCGACCTCTTGATGCAGTTCCTCTGCATAGGAATAGAGATTCGGAGGTGTCAGATTAGTTAGATCAAAGTGTTGACTTAACGAGATCGAGATAATCAAAGTCCTATATCGTATGCTGTCACGATACATGCACACATCCTTTGACCAGAGACATATGTGTTACTATATGTCTGAGTATCTACATTTGGCAGACCAATAAGTTGATGACCTAACCAAGGTCTATACACCGGCGCGCTGGTGTGCATATAAGGGCATATGAGTAATACGATCTCTCAAAGTTATCATACAGGTTCAGTTACTGAACAGGAAGACATGAGCTCACTCATGATATATTGGGAAGAATCAAATTCCATGCACGGTCGTCTCGCTTTAGAAGCTTGACTGAATTTGTAGGTTTGATATATACTTTTGGAAAGTATATGATCAAGACCTAGGTATGATATATGCTTTGTGAAAGTATATGATCGATACCAACTCCAATGATCAAATGAGAAACTTACCGATAAAACCCTGAAGTAGACAATATAAAGTTGATCTAATACTTCGGGTTTATTCTGAGTCTTCTAGTACGCAGGATGTACAGATGTTGGGAATACCTGAGGGTGATGTGATCATAAATGATTGTATAACCATGACGCTTCCATTCCTAAGGAGTGATGAAACGGGTCTGAATTTTAGTGGCTCCTCTCAGTAGAGAAGTAATCTGATCTCGGTCCAAATGTTGGACATTGATCTGAATGTTATTCAGATGCAATGAGAAGATTAGATTTGCGGTCTTGATTTAATCAAACATCTATGGGTGGCCCGAGATCTGGATTTGAGATGTGATCTCAATATCCAAGTCACTATACGTGGGACAATACAATCGCCATGTCCTTATCTCCAAATATCTGCGGAGAAAGCGCATTATCCTTGAAAGAGTTCATTGGATAATTTCATTGTTGATATGTATATCCGAGCATTGAGAAAATTAATAATTAAATGTGATTTAATTATCATGGATAATATGAATTTGATTCCTATCATAAGGAGAGATATCTAAGATAATTAAATGTGATTTTAATTATTAAAAAGATGTGAATAATGTGAATGTGAATCATGTTATTTGGGCACATGAGAAAAGGAGATCCAAGATGATTAAATGTGATTTAATTGTCATGGATATGAATAATATAGATAGCACTCTCTTTATTATATCATATATATTATAAATGCGATTATAATATATTAATGAGAGCATATTGTGATTTATATTTGTTGATTAATTGTTAATGTGAATTGGATTCACATTGAATGATTAATTGAAAATATAATTATATTTAGTTTTGGGTTGTGAATGAGATTCACATAATTTCAATGGCATGGTTGATATTTTCCATAAGATAATTTGGAATTATTTTTTGGTGAAATATTGTCGATAAGAGATGATGATATATATCATGAGATAATGAGATCTCATGATAATTAGAAGAGATGGACCAAGTCCACCAATGAGAAGTGGATGGCTACAACTCTCCATGAGGAGAAGAGTAGTCGTCCCCACTTTTGAGGAGATTAATTTATTCTCTTCATTATCTTTTCTTTTATCAAAGATGATTTAATTTGAAATTAATTTTGTTGATTTATCAATGAAAATTAATTTAAATTAAATCATTAGTTTTTGTGTTTTTACAACAACATCTTAGCCATTGAAAGAAACACAAATCAATCTGAACCATTGATTGTGTGTTGTCCATGGATTGAGATCCATGACTCCCAAAACCCTATATAAGAAGAGGCACCCCTTGCTCTTCAAGAGACATATCAATGAATGCTCTCTATCTCTCTTCTCTCTACACGCCCACTCTCTCTATCTCTCATGTGGCCGTCCACCATGGATGCCCTAGAGAGATCCTCCATCGGCGCAGAGTCGTCGTTATGCTGCCCGATCGTTTGCTCGTGGATCTCCGTCTACTTCAGTGTGCCTTGCTCGTGAAGAAGACGTCGTATCTCGTTTATCGAGATCAGGAGATCGTGGCTTGGATCATCAACATGGATTGTGAGTAGCACGCATCTCATCCACGCCTCGCAAGCGTCTCCTCTGTCGGATCGGACTTGAGACAAGAGGTCTCTTTGTTTAGAGACTCGATCACAACCACGCTTCAAGAGGTAATCCTATTACTTATTTGTGGTTTAGACAAAACGATCTGAGAAGTGTTCTTGGGTCTTGTGGTTTCGTCACATAGAAAATTTTAATTTCCGCTGCATCGAGCGACTAGTACGACTAGTCGCTCCCGATCGCATACGATGCGATCCTCACGCTTCCGTGATGTGCTTCAGGATTTTCCCCGTATTCTACACTCTTGATGCAGGTCCTCTACATAGGAATAGAGATTCGGAGGTGTTAGATAAGTTAGGTCAAAGAGTTGACTTAACGAGATCGAGATAACCAAAGACCTATGTCGTATGTTGTCATGATATAGGCACACATCCTCTAACCAGAAACAGATGTGTACTATATGTCTGAGTATGTACATTTGGCAGACCGATAGGTTGATGACCTAATCAATACACCGGCTTGTTGGTGTGCATACAAGGGTATATAAGTAATATGATTTCTCAAAGGGATCATACGGGTTCATTTACTGAATCGGAAGACATGATCTCACTCATGAGATATTGGGATTCAAATCCGTACACGGTCACCTCGCTTTGGAAGCTTGACTGAATTTGTAAGGTCTGATATATGCTTTTGGAAAGTATATGGTCAACACCTAGGTATGATATATGCTTTTGGAAAGTATATGATCGATACCAACTCCCAATGATCAAATGAGAAACTTAATGATAAAACCCTGAAGGAGACAGTCTAAATAGATTCTAAAACTTCTGGTTTAATCTATGTCTTCCAGTATACAGGATGTACATGTATTAGGAATACCTGAGGGTGATGTGATCATAAACGTTTGTATAACCATGACGCTTCCATTACTAGGGAGTGATGAAACGGGTATGGATTTTAGTGACTACTCTCAAGAGAGAAGTGATCCGATCTTGGTCCAAATGTTGGACATTGATCTGAATGTGATTCAGATGCAATGAGAAGATTAGATTTGCGGTTTTGATTTAATCAAGCATCTATGAGAGGTCTGCAAGATCTGGATTGAGAAGTGATCTCAATATCCAAGTCATTATACGTAGAATAATATAATCACCCTGTCCTTATCTCCAAGTATCCACGGAGAAAGTGCATTATCCTTGAAATAATCAAGAATAATTTCACTGTTGATACATGTATCCGAGCATTGAGAAAATTGATAATTAAGTGCGATTTAATTATCATGAATAATATGAGATTGATTCATATTACAATGAGAGTTATCTAAGATAACTAAATGTGATTTATTTATCAAAAGATGTGAATAATGTGGATAGATTCATATTATTTGGGCACATGAGAATACAAATCCAAGATGATTAAATGTGATTTATTTGTCATGGATATGAATAATGTGGATAGCACTATCCATATTAATTATATATATTATAAATGTGATTATAATATATAAGAGAGAGCTATTGGTAAATAACGTTTACAATTTAAATGTTGATGTGAATTGGATTCACATTAGATAATTAATTGAAAATGTAATTTACATTTTATTTTGGGATTGTGAATGTGATTCACATTCTTTCAATGGCATGATTGAAATTATCACAAAATAATTTAGAATTATTTTTTGTGATTAAATATGCAACAGTTGTTGTTGCATAATTTGATATTACAAAATCTCGAAGAGTTGGTCCAATAAGAAAGAGGAGTATCCCCCCTTTCCATACATGGGGTGGGTGGCACATGGAGTGGGAATCCATGACCGTCCACTCCATACATAGTATGGGGTGGGGCTCCTTCCTTTATTTTCTCCACAAATTGATTTATATCAAATCAAAATTATATTGCATATATTTGAGTTATTTAAATTAATAATTGTTGGTGGAAATTTTAGAGCATCAAATCATGGCAATTGATTGAAAGAAACACAAGTCAATCTCATCCATTGGATTTGTCTACACATGGATTGGGATCTATGGACTCCTAAAATACTATATAAGAAGAGGCATCCCTTGCTCTTCAAGTTATAACAACATATGCTCTCTCTCTCTCTCTCATTCTCTTCACATCCCCCCTCTCTCTCTCTCTCATTGTGGTCGTCCACCATGGAGCCCTAGAGAGGTTCACCATCGCAGCATAAT
The DNA here is from genome assembly GCA_037367405.1 of Ottelia alismoides. NCBI lineage: Eukaryota > Viridiplantae > Streptophyta > Magnoliopsida > Alismatales > Hydrocharitaceae > Ottelia > Ottelia alismoides. Next base: position 1,962 of record JAZKJV010011398.1, on the reverse strand, counting down.
CCTCGTTATGCTGCCGAATTGTTTGCTCGTGGATCTCCGTCTCCTTCGGTGCGCCTCTCTCGTGAAGAAGACGTCAGATCTCGTGTGACGAGATCAGGAGATTCTCCGCTTGGATCATAACATGGATTGCGAGAAGCACACGTTTCATCAACACGCACGCAAGCGTCTCCTCCGTCGAATCGGACTTGAGACAGGATGTATCTTCGTTTAGAGACTTGATTGCAACCACGCTTCAAGAGGTAGATCTAATACTTTGTTTGTGATTTAGATGAAACGATCCGAGAAGTGTTCGGGATCATGTTATTACATCGCATTAAAAAAATTTAAATTCCGTTGCCTTGAGCAACTATTGCAACTAGTCTTGTGAAATTTTATCGCATTTTGTTCACATGGCCCTATTTTGTGTGATTTTTTTGCCATGTTTAAATTGTGTAAACTCGAAATTATCACTTGAACTATGTTCCCCATTAAAATAAGGACATTGTGGGACTTAGTTTGCATGATTTGGAATCTGATTGCTCAAGCCATGATCTTTCTAGTGAACATGTATTCACTGTTTCGGGGATGACGAATCTTGACGTAATTAAAGAGTTAATTACGGTTTGAAATGCTTAGAAATGTATGAAAATCACTTGGGTTCTGTTATAAATCAAATATTCAATCTATAGAAACTTATTTTTCTTGATTTAGATTTAAGTTGATTGAGATATGCTAATTTTAGTAAGTGAGGGTCACTACTAAAATTACTTTCCTACTCAAGAACCTTGTGATTGTCATTTAATCAATTAGTGAAATTAATTTCCTAAAATAATTATTGATGAATATTTGTGAAATATTTGATGATGATCATTTCCTTAAATGACATTGTCATAACCAAATATGATAAGATAATTGATCGTGATCACAAATTGTTACAATAATTCCAATAAACAATGTTGTTTGAATAGGATTGGGAATTTGTTTTAGAAAATTTCCATGTAATATTAATCAAAATGGTTTTGATAAATATAATATGGTATAACTTCAGTTGAAAGACCGATTATCATCTCAAGTACAAAGTGATCAATTGGCATTATCCTGACTTGAGGAGTATATGGTGTCTAGTCGGGGAGCGTTGGGGTAGCAGGTTGTTCCGTGAGTAGTCTGTCCCACTCCCGTCGGTACTGGCCATGACAACGGGTAAGGAAGGGTTAATGTTTGTAGATCACGATGTAATTTTCTAATTACTAAAATTTGAATACGTATTTGAGAATAATACCATATTTCAAGTAACAATAAAGAATATTTGTTGGATATTAATTAAATCATTGATTTAATGTGATTAGATTAATTGGAATCCAATCAAAATTAAAACACTCCATTATGAATAGAGTTGTATTCCCTTGGAAGAATTAGTCGTAGTGAATATGATTCATAATGAATAATTAGAATTTGAACATGATATGGAGGATCACATAAGTGACATCCATAGTCTCCCGTCAAGGTGAAGGGTTCCGTCGTCATGGATTTTATGGAGAAGACACCTGTCCGAAGTGACAGCTCCTGCATACAAACACATCTGGATCAGGTGGACTTGCAAGGTGGAATGTGTTCCCGCTTCTTTGTATTTGAGTTGCAGGTTCTCATATTATTGGGATGTGACAAAGACAAGAAAGGAGATCCCAGATATTGCTTGAGATATAATGGTAAGTATATCTCTTACATGAAAGTGATTAAGGGAATGAACTTTCAGTGTTGCCAAGGCAAGACAACTTTGATATAAAAATCCTAAATCAAAGTAAAAATATGTATATATATTTATATATATTTATGCAAATTTTCTTATTTCAGATAATCTTTGTTAAACCCACTCAATACTATACTCAATAATAACCAGTAAATGTCACAGATTGGATACATGATCATGATATTGTACTTTCAATTGGACACATAATGTGGTTGTAATGTGCAAGTTTCCTCATA